>VZRR01006548.1:549261-575102 GCA_013398015.1 Oreocharis arfaki | reverse complement strand
GCCCCGCACAGCCCTCGCCGCTCACGCCGAGCCTGACAACACCGCGGGCTGAAGCACGCGAGCGCGGCCTCGCGGGAGCCTCAGGTTCTTATCCGGCCCCGCAAACATCACCCGTCCCTCCCACCCGAATCTAAAGAACCGGCCCCGCTTCTTCCTTCCCGGAACTGCGGAGGCGCCGGGGAAAAAGGAGCAAAGGAAGGCAGTTCTTACGGGATATACCTGACATTCCTAGAACCAGAGTACACAAACACAGATATAATCCAGCTTGGAGACAGACATTCTGCTTTCTTACTATCAAGTTTTAAACTTAGTTAATGAAAGCTCCAATACCTTCAAAGGGGCAGGTCATCCCAGGTTCTGATTTACCACAACGTCCGCAAGTAACAAGATAACAGGGATCAGCTTCCCCATGGCAGCATGCCAATTAGCGGAGAAAATCCTTTAGCAACACTTGCTGGCATTATTAGGTTTTCTGTGGCTTATAAATCCATCCACTGCTGATGTCTGTCATCACTACAGAGCAATAGCTCTCCATCCTACACTGTTACGCTCACGATACAGACACAAGTCTCCATGGCCGTATCCACGTATCAGTCTTTTCCCTACGTTCTTAGTCCTCCACCTTTCAGCCCTCTTGCTGTTTATCTCCATTTCCCCAGCTCCTGCGACATCCCTGTTGACCCCAAAACCTCAGCTACACGTGAACAGCTTCCCTGTCCCTACGAACAGTGGAGCCTCATCTCTAAGGCACAGACCGGCACTGCAGCTCTCGCCTTGTTACCAAAGGTGTGTCAATCACTCACCACTTAAGATACTGTGGGCTTAAGTTAAACCCTTGGCCTTAAGATCAAGCACCTCTTATCTCATCATAATGCACCTTTTAAGGAATTTAGAACTTGCTAAGACACAGCCCTACTCAGACCAATGGATCTGGTCACAGTGAGCCAGCGACAAGCAGACTCCATCTCATAAAACAAAGAGTGCGTCTAGCGGGTCCGGGATCTTCGCTATTATCAGTCATGTGTTACAAGTATTAGGGTGTCACATGAAGTATTGGACAATTCTGTCCCACTTCTACTTGAAAAGGAGAGGGGCTCTTAAAATGTTGGCAGAGTTTCAAGTCTATTCCTCAGAGCGCTGTTAGATTTTGGTGGGAAAGTCACACACAGACATGTATGTGACATGTAAGGGACTTGTGTAAAAAAAGTCAACACAACTACATAATGCGAGCAAAGTCATTTGGTAACTAGGCTGCCAAGACAGTTTTCTATCCACACCTTCGTATTAGACCAACACCTGTTATTGATGCCATTATCTCAAAATAAATGCATTTAAGTATCAAGTTTGCTCATGTAGAGGATTTAAAGAATGAGAATGTAGAATAAATGAGAATGTAGAATAAACTTACTTTTGCTGTCATGAATTTCAGCCAGCTACATTTTCAAGTATCAAACTCTACTTACCTACACAAGTTCTGACATAATCTGCTCTAACATTATTTAACTTATATATTAATGTAACATTAACCTTAATATTTAACATTATTTAAGACAAACTCCTGAAGAAGAGAAACAAGAATTGTCTGTTACATATTAAGCAGCCGCAGTGTTCAACCCTCTATACTAAGAAAATGCATACTACTAACTTGCTAGCTGTAGAAAGCATTATCATTTTGGAAGAGGGATGAAAAAGGACAGAATACTTATCCCTCTTGGGGGATTCCAAGGCATAGGCAGATGATGGGTTCACTGGTCTCAGATAAGATTCCTCCCAGAGTGCTTTTACACCAAACTTGAAGAACACTGTTCCCTGCAACCCAGTACTCTGAACCAGCTATGCCCTTTTGTTTACATGATGAATAATTGATTTGTTACCTAATGGCATAAAATTTTCAGTTTAAATCATGTTGCATGTGAGCATTAAGAGCAGGGCAAAATTGACAAAAGGAACTGACAGAAATGAAGTGCCCTGAAAACTGCCGTGAAATGATCCAGTTTTATTGTATGTATCTCCAGAAAGGGCAGAGAAACATGTTATCCATCATACATACCAATTGCTTGTGAACTCTGTTCAGGTCTTTGATATGGTGTAAATTATAGTTATATATGGCTCCTTAGAGTGTTACAGTGTTTTACAACCACACCCCATACCACACCTTGATATTGATACCCAGGTGCTCCCTACCACCCCCGGTTCAGGGCACCTCTGGGGTTTCAGACCACAAGCGCACAGAGTGTCACAAGAACACTGCTCTTGAATGTGATTCACAAGAAGTCATGACACAGTGGTCAAAAAGAAGCATGTCTCAGTCAAATTGCTGGCAAAATTCAGTAAGACGCATGTTAAAAGATACCATTAACAAACATCTTACAATAGCCTTCTAGAGTTTATAGAAAATTATGCTAAAATTATATTTTGAAATAATAATAAATGTTAGTTAAAACATTGTTTTATTTCTGCTAAAATATGCATAAGGGAAGCCTCTCCTTTTAACAAAGCTCTCAAACAGGTTTTTTTCATATTCTTAATAAAGACTGTTCTTAATTTTAACCAGTTTATTACTACAACGGCGTTATCTACGCATACAGAAGAAGAAAAAATAAATAGAGTATTTTACCTCAATATGGATCAAAAAAAGGACTGTGTTAGGTCATGTAAGATGCATTCCAGTGTTCAGCAGTGTTATACCAAAAAAATATCCGTTTTCAAACTGCCTGGAAACACCATACATTAAAAATGTATTCAGTATAATCACACACAAATATCAACATCAACATATAAAAACAGAGGACTACCTTAAAAAGTTTGCTACAATGTTTGAATAAATGATTTATATTTGGGCTCATATATTGACAATAAAGACAAAGTTTAAAAATCTAAAAAAATTATACTCATGGCAGAAAATGCAAACATGTCCTTAGCATATAAGCAATTCTTACTGAGCTATACATCACTAACAAAATGAATATGGCTAATTACAGTCAGAATGATGCCAGAAGGTTGAAGACGAGTTCATGTGTCATGTCTGCTTCTGGATGCAAATGTGCAGCAGACATTCAAGAAAAAGAACAAGCACTGAATGGCAAGTCAGGACAGGTTCTTTTTTCTTCTAGAAAGACTTATAAATTCAGCTGAGAAATACTTAGAAAAAGTTAAGAATTCAACTGAACAGAACTTTGGACAGTAACTGAAGCAGAAGATATAATCTAATCAATCCCACATATTTTGTTGCATTTTGACCTGCATTTTTCTTTAGTAAAATGTCTGAATTCTAGATACCTAAAAACATATGATGAGCTTACCTGGAAAGAGCAGGACTTTTTTCCTCTGGAAAATAATCAGCATTACAAGTGGAAAGAACAATTAAAACTAAGGCAAGGAAACACTACTCAACCTTTCTCACAGTAATACACAGTAATACACTTAGGTAATGACACATTACACATATATGGTATAATATCATATTATAGATAAATATTACCTTTCTAACACACAAACCCCCCACCTCCTACTGTTTTTTAATAACTCATTCTCACAAAACATAGATTTCAGATATGAAAGGAATGAATAATCCTCCTCAATACAATATCCAGCAAGAATCATTGTCACCAGGAGGAAAATGAGGAACAAATTCAAATTTGGAAAATGATGATCACTTAAATAGAACGGAACATGCAGGGCTGATCAGGGAATATATTAAAATATTAAAGTTACTGACAACAAAACCCAGAAGAAATGCAGTGTTTCATTTATCAATTTAAAAAAAAAATCAACAAAATCTATTACAGTATTTTGAATTACAGCCACAAAAATAAGTTAGAAACACAAAACAATTACGTACTACTAAAAGTCTGTGAGAGGCCTGTATGCACAAGAAACACAAGCAAAATGAGATTGTTTTGTCTTTTTGAGGGAAAATAAGACAATAGTTACTAAAACATTGCAGTAGAAAACCAAAGGTGTTATACTGGAGAAGTTGAGTCTAGAACATTAATCTACCCTTTACTGAAACAAATAAAAAGGGAAGTTTTCTTAAAGTTTGTCTAAAACAATGAAGTTGAATAAAACTATACAATTATCTGAATTCTTTGAGAGAATACATTATTGGGCACTTGTGGATTGCTTAGAAATACAGTGTTGAAAGGAAAGTTCATCTTACTTTGTTAGACTCAAGGTTTCTCACCACTGAACTGATTTATTTTGCTTTAAACATAGTCCTTAGTTTATCGTTATTTGACCATTTATCATGTATCCCAGAGATTCTCAAATAAAACTACCAAATACCCAAGTATTCAATAAATACTAGTACATCCAATATGTAAGTCTAGGAAAAAATAATCACATAATTCAAGTTATTGCAAATAAATACCTAGCTATAACTTCTATAACTTTATAAATATTTAAATAAAATTCTGCTAAGTATAGGTTAGCCTCCTAAATGTACAACTAAACTAACAAAACCATTGCCTGCCTAAAAGTCAGAAAAGTAGTTTAGAAAGAGAAGTTTATTTTTGGGTAGTTAGACTCCTACAGAGCTTGCTTTTAGTGCAAACTCAAAGCACACTATCCACTACTTCCCAAAGCTCTATGCTAGCTATTTCTCTTTGGTTAGTTAATGAGTTATAAACTTAAAACAACTTAAAAAAAATAAAATCCAAATACAAAAGTATCTCTGAGAAAATGTGCATATGCTCTCTGACTGCAAAGGTTACAGAAATCAGTAAAACCTCCTTGAATCCCTTCTGTTCTCACGAAACACGTGCTATCTTCCCTTGGCCAGAGTAACACCTCAGAGAAGAGCCTTTCCCCAGCCTGCCTTTCCCTAAGGAAACATGGTTAAAAATGCAAATTCAGTTTTCCTTTTCAGCAACAAGTCTTTGAAGAGATCTATCCTGCTGGAAAACATAACTGGACTGTCAAATGAAAGCATGGAAGTCACTGATTTACAGACAGGAGTTCCTGTTCCTTACTATAGCAGACAGCTTTCCAAAGCTGCATGGCATCCTATCCCAAAGCAAAGAGCACATATTCTTGGCCTTTCCTTCGAACATCCTTACTGGCAAATATTGACAGGTGCACCTTAAATATTAAAACCAGGCTACATGCCACAGAGCTCCAGCCACATGGCGATTATTTGGCCTATTTGGTTCCTTTCCTGTACACCTGGCTTTAAAGTGTTCTCAACCCTTACATTTTTTGGAGACTTTTTAAAGGAAAGTAACCAATGATATCACCTGAACACTTCCACTACTGTGATTCATGAAATCAAAAGTATTGCTGTGTAGGCCAAACTCCAAATGAGAGATTACTAGGAGCACTTCCCACCTCATTTCAGAGCCGTACAGCTCCCATTCTGCACTCGGCACTGCTGTGAGCTGCTGCTCTATGCACACATCTTCCCTCACACTGCACACAGGGGGCGATAGCTAAACGTGACTTTTCATAGATTGTGCCACATTCAATGTTACAGGTAAAAGATTTAATATTAACATAGAATGCCCATTTAGATAGTTTTGACCGCCAAGTAGCAAAGCTCCTGCAATTACAACATGCTGGGACAGATTCACAGCTCACAAAGCTTAGCAAGCCCTACGCACAGCTCTGATATTTCTTTAATGTCTTGCTCTGATAAGATAAACAAACAAAACGTTGATAAAACATGTAATTGCCAACAGAAGGAAAACACTGTTTTTACTTGAATGACATAAGTGGAATTCTTCCTTTCCCATTTATAACACTTCATTAAGAAATCTCAGAGCACTCCTACAGAATCTCCTCGTCTATCAGATGAGGTACTTTGGTAAACATTTTAAAACATCCTTCTCTTACACGTTTTCTTTAGCACAAGACAGATGTGAGAAAGAGCATGAAGGGGGTGGTGGTGGGGAACAAGGGAAATAAAGACATTTTTACCACTTGCCATTCTACTGGTAAGGGACTCTTGATATGTTTTTGTATAAATGCACCATCACAGGTGTCACACGAGTCACCCGACATTAACATCCATTGTGAACAGTCTCCTGAAAACCAATGATTTTTAAGACAGTTTTTTCGTTTATTAGTTCCAGATTTTTTTCGTGTTTCTGACTATATGCAAATACTTCAAGTGAAGTGTTCATAACAGTGTGATTTAATTGCAGCAAGGTTTCTTTGTGAAGTTTTTGTTTGTTTGTTTGTTTGAAACAGAACAACAGCATGCTTTTATATTTACCTATTGCACAATTAATTGCTTTTTAATTATGTTTCCTATTAAAGTAATTCCACTGCTAGACTGAACAGCTCCAGAGAACTCATTTTGGTCTGCCAGCTCAAGGACTCCCAGAACAAAATAATAATTAAAAAAAACCCACCAAAACTCTAATTAAGCCATTACATAGAAATATACAGAAAAAGCCTTGAAGAGTTCATGAGTAAACAACACTTGTTTAAAAACACCTCTGTAATAAAGTACAGTACAGTATACAGATGCCATATCATAATATCTCTAGATAGAGCTGTTACAGACAATGATAATGCCTTTCAAATGCTTATTTTGGGCTCTTTGTTTTTTTAAATTGTGGTTTAAAAAAAATCTTCAGAGGCTATTTAAAGCACAAAAACTACTTTTAAGGTTCTACCAAAAAGATGATTTATAATCAGTAAAATAACAAGAATGAACATTACATCTGAGCAAGCACCCATCAGAACCCTACTCTTACTCCCAGGTTAGCGTGGTAACCTCCAGCCAGTGTTCCCAGAGTTATTCCATCTGCTACAACACTACAGACCAATGAAGGCTGGAGTATTCCTCCCTTTGTACTTCAGTGAGAACGTTAACATCCTTACAATAGTTTTATATAAGCAACAGAATTATAATATCATCATTTAATAACAGATTTCTGTTATTAAATCAGCCTTCTAAAAATATAAAAATATTTGATATTGTGAAAGTGTCTTTCAATCATATTTCAATTTTCACAGTTGTAATAAGGAGTACCTAATTAGAACCATCACTTTAGGACTATGACGTTCAGCTCATTTCACGTAAATAGACAAACAGTTAAAAACATATTTACTAAGATTAAATAGAATTGAATCCCAAAAACATACAATCTGACAATGTTGTCATGTGCTCTTTCAAAGAGTGCATAGGACATATTTCTGCAGCAGTCAATACAGTAATTCTTTTGATGCAATCTCAGTCAAAGCTGTAAACATTCCTAATTGTAGTTTCTTGGAAACTTTTGGTTCCTTTCAAGTTTTTATTAGCAAGTTGCACTGGGCATTCCCCTGACATTTCCCCCCATCAGTTACAGACAGTATCATCCTCCACCTGTAACCCCTCTGGCTGTTCAGAACTACTCATCAGCATTTCTTCAATACATTCAGGGCAGTCATCCTTCCCTTGCAATGCACAGTGACACTTCCACATGCCAGTGCTAGCAAGGCCCCCAGTGCATGATCTCAAGAAGCAGGTTGATGAGGAAGTCTGCTATGCCTTAATGGGATTTCCTGCAGGTTTGGGATCATAACCGTATAGGAAAGTAGCTGCTATTACAAGGATGGCTCCGAGGAAAAAGACACTGAATAGAATAGGGATAAAAAAAAAAGTTTGTTTTAGTTGACACAAATTTATTTATGTAATACAATCAAAAGAAAGGACATTTTTCCATGAGGAAAACAGGAAAATAAATTATATTTGTCCAATTTATAAAGAACACAATAATTTGTACAAATTTATTTTAGGGGGATGCAGAAAGTTGTTGAAATAAGAAACTCGTAACTACAAATTAATGTACCGCTATATTAACATATTCTGAAAATTAAAACTATACTTTCATGGAACGACTCTCAAAAGCATCAGATCAATCCTTTTTTCCTTAATTTTTTACCTAAAGATGTGTGCAAAATGGATGCAGGAGCTGAAGAAAAGCAGCTACTGTGGTTACCTACCCCTTTTTAACAAATTATATACATCATGTTGTTGGAGCTGTGTTTGCTTTGAAGTCCAACGCTTATGTCAAAACAAATTACTGCTGCCCAAGAACCAGTTTGCAAGTCAGTATAACCTAATTTTTGGCAGATACAGAAAGATTTCTCTCACGAAAACACAATACAGGCATCTTTTCTATTGTGAGTTTTGGCCTTTCAAGTTGTTTTGATAGTTACAAGTCTGATACAAAATAACCAAAGCCAGCAGACAATCAGTACACATTTTAGAAAAGAATCTTCTCATAGACATGACAATGTCATCAATTTCATCTTCTGAACCAAATACTAAAAAAACTGTGGCATATGACATGATAATCCTTTAGAAGATACATTTAGCCTATTTTGGGACATGGCCCCCTGCAACACATTCAAGCTTTGAAGTACTTTACATCTATTACCCTAATCAGAAATGTTTGTTGATGTGACAGAAACAATTACACAGTTTCAGTTCAAATACATTGTTAGCATAAGCAAAGTACTAAAAATTAAGTTTGATTAACTCAAGTTAATCAAGTTTTATTAAATTGGATGTCTTCAAGTTCTACATGCTGCTACTTGGCTCTATTTAATTTTCAACATGTTTGCAGAAGCTGTTAAGTTACTTATTAATTTTCCATTTGAGCACACAGAAATTCTTAAACCACTTTCTAAATTTGTTTTAATGGGACAAATATAGTCTATCTATAATTTAGAGCTCAATGTCTTCCATTTCTTAAGCCTAAACAGCTACTCCATTTCCTTTTCTGAATGTTTAAGTAAAGCCCTGATACTACAGAATCACAGGATAGATAGGGATGGAAGGGACCACAGTATTGCATATATAAACTTTTAGATAAAAAGATGTTTCTTTGTCCCAGATATAAAAGTAATAAATATTATTCAAAATATTTGTACATTATGAGGATGTGTAACATATGCAAGGAGTGTTGGTCAGTCACAAGCAAAATCCTATTCCTACATCTGGAAGTGGGATTATTAATTCTACATTCCACACAGCAACACGCACTGCCAAGACAAGCAGTGCTCTGAACCTACCCACGTACAAAACCTGTGGTACACAGAGCTGACCCCCAAAACATGAGGACACTGTACAGGGCCTAGAAGAATGGAGCAAGCACTTCTTTCTTTCTTGGCTGTTCTCACTGCTGAATAGGGCGTTGCCTTTAGAAACAGCTCTGACTTTGGGCTTCTGGGTGCCCTTGGGCAACTCAGTGCTGCAGCGTCACTCCCCTGTGTGCGTGACTGCAGTGACCTGTGCTGGAGCCTGCGGCGCGGCCGATGAAGGGTAGCACAGAGGCGATGTCCCCGCGCCAGCCCCGCAGCGCCGGGACACGGAGCAGCGCCCGCCCGTGTCCCCGGCCCCGCAGCGCCAGGGGTGCAGAGCCCGCGCGGGGCCGCAGGGGGCGCGCCCGGGCCGAACAGCGGCACCGGGCACCGGCAGCAGCCCGCAGGGAGCGGGAGCCTCACCCGCCTGGAAAACTCACTGCCACCTACCGGGTGAGGTTAAACCTCGATGTGCAACTTGTACCTAAACATTCTGAAAGTGTGGCTTGGACGGGATTGGGTTTCTCATTTATTTTAGCAGTTATATCTGGTAAGCAGTTAGCTTCCACCTATTTTTTTTTTTTTTTTAGTATACATGGAAAATAATTCTTACCTTGTAGGGACAAAATCTTGCAGCCAGAAATAGGAGATCAATGTTGACAGTATAATAGAGAGAGAAGTTGCAAATCCCTTTAAAATATTGTCCGCGTATTTTATAACAGCAGCAATCACCAGTCCTCCAAGTGCCTGGAAAAATAGTGAGGTTTGGATTCATAAACAGATAATTTGACTGAGAGCACCTATTTTAACACTATGCACTTACTTTATGAAAAGCTTTTGTCTATGTTGAAGAGCAATACATTTATTTTATATTATGGATATGCACTGTTGAAAATAAATATTGGAGGAGCAGTTCTTTCCCCATTAAAGAAATTGTTGATCACATTACCATCCTTAAATGTGTGGAAATGCTTGAACTGTACACTTTTAGCCACAGGAGGAAGGGTATATAGAGAGATAATTTTAAACATTACAAAATAAATAATGCTTACATGCCTTTAATTCGCACAATACTTAATCACATACTTGTTATATATTTTCCAGGTTTTCATTGAGATGTTTATGCTAAAAATGATAGATCAGAATTTTGACTATAGAATTCTCAGTAGCTTCATTGACACCCATTAGTTTCCCCAGTTATTTATAGAAGAGTAAATCCCGAGGCCTTCACAGAAACATGCAACACAAGGTATCTCACCTGTAGAACAACCACCACCCAAGTAAGTTTATTGTATCCTTGAAAAAATCCATTCTTTGACAGTTGTTCTCCATCATAAATGTAAACACCCATCAGTCCAAATATGCTACCAAAAAATCCTGAAAGTACAAGATTGATTTAAAAGCTTCAGGTGAAAAACATGCAAATGGATTCCTCATCCTGAAAGGCTGCTCACGTATTTCTAATTTTAAAATTGGACTGTCACTTGCAATACCACCACATCCAAATGCAATCAGTGCTGTTCTCTTTCAAAAGCTATTCTCCACACATAAAATGAGTTTTGATTGTTTCCATTAAGATAGCTTTATGTATTTATCTTCCATTGCTTTCTACTGGAATGGAATGATTTTTGTTTATGGTATATAGCAAAATTCACTTAAATGCAATTTCAGTTTTCCTGAAACTAGTCATGACTGAAGGCTGAAGTCACCCTATAACCTGGGGAGAAAAACAGGGAAAACACCCGGTGGAGGAGAAGGTCTCCGGCACAGCAGGAGCAGCAGTTAGCAGTTTGCCAATTCAGACAAGGATCTTGGAAGGGGGATTCTCCTGAGCCAGCCTCCAACACAATGAATGTTTGGTAGTACAGACTAAATGTCAAAAGCTGGAATTGGGATGAGACTGTGGAGCATTTAATTTGGTAAGTGCAGTGTTCTTCTATGAAATGGGAAGGTCTTCCTAGTCCCTCAAACATGGCACAATGTAAGCAGCTACTCTGTGACTGATGTCTGCTCTAGTCCTGAGCAGGAAAGGGGGAACACTTTTTTCTGTTCCTTCTCTGTGAAAAGCTGATTTTCATCACATTTCTTAGCATCTGAAAAAGGCAGCATTGTTTTGAACAAAAGAACACCTTCAATTTGACAAGAAATAATTCTTTTTGTAGGCAGAATTAAAAATGTAGGTTTCATTCAGATTAAACCATTTACTTGTATTTTCCAATTCATCTGCTAAAATAAAGAAATAAAATCGACTATTCATACATCCTTATTATGATATTGGTACGCATTAAAATCTGAATTTTTAAACAATTTATTTTCCCATTATTTTCTATAGTTTTAATAATTCTCTATGGATATGAAAACGAAAACCTAGTTGGACATACAGGTTTTTTGTCTGTGTTTTAATAAAAGCTCTATTTCAAAGCTCTTGCTTATGAATGACTTGCTCCTGAATAATACAGTGTCTGAAGTGGGCAACTACTTTGCACTTCTAGAAAGAAGACACCAACATATGTTTTAAAAAATGATTTCATGTTTTATGTATTTTGTAAAGGCTATATTGTAAAAGCTGTATTTATTTTTGTATGTATTCAATATGTATTGTTTAATGTATTTATGTATTTAAATAGTTTCTAAAAACTTTATGAAATATGACAACATTAAATTTATTTTTGAACTGAAAACAACCTCAACAATAAACACATTCTACTGAACTTCCTCTTGAGGCAGATTAAGCTCACTAAAAAAGTAAACACAAAACTTAGGTGACCTGATTCTCACTATAACGAGACATTTATGTCTTCATATATCACTGTTCTAGTTATTCATAACGTTGAAGAGTGTATTTAGACACAGTCTGATCTGATCTCATTGTTTCAAAAAGAAATTACTGGAACATTCAATATATGACCAGGCCAACTATCAAACAAAGTGTACATCTGTGCACTGTAGAAAGATCTCAACAATGTTTTAGAAGAGATCGTCGATTTTTCAACAATTATGGATTCTTACTGGAAATTATTTCAGATATCTGTTGCCCATGAAAGCACTTTAGCAGGGAAATAATAATAATAATAACATTAATAATAATAATAATAATAATAATAATAGTAATAAGCTTTCCTTGGTAATGGATTTTATATTGCAGCTCCATCCAAAACACCAAATCCTACCTTTAAATCCTGGACCAAGCCCCAGCCAGCAACCCTTCCCTGCCCCCCAAAATTCCCTAACATAACATTTCCTGATGTATTCCCTACACCCTGTTCATGAAAACTTAGCTTGAAAACACACTGTTTCCATAAATACAAACAGAGAGTAAGGAGAGGTTTCAATCCCTTTCACTATACTCAAGTTTCAAAACATTACGGTCATGTAAAAATGTTATATTCAAAATTAAGTTCTGCATTTTTAACTGAAACCATTTATAATTAAAACACAGTAGTAGGAAAATAAAGGAAAAAAATATGGCTTATTGACCAACTAACTAATTACTAAAGAACCCACACCATCTCCTGTTCTTGTACTGCACTACATTCTACCAGACTCAGTACACAGCTCTGACCCACTAAGACATCTCACGACTTAACTTCACACTGTGGTTTTGATCACTAGTCTGTTCTAAGGGGCTGGGAAGGTCAAATTCTGCTCAATGCATCCATTCAAATACGCCATAAATAATTGTTGCCTACAGGTGAAGACTAGATGGTTTCCATTAGAGAAATAAAGGCAACAATAAGCTTTGTCCTGTTGCAGAACAGGAACAAAAAGATATTGCTGATGTCACATTTCCAACCCTCTAAACTGGACACGAGTGCTTTGAAGTGAGGGAAAACTCACTCAGGAACACAGATCAACTCTGTTGCCTTTACTATCTAGGGTCTGGAAGACTCAAGACTGCTTTGGGAATAAAAGATATTCTCTTATTGATAGGTGCACAGTAGGTACACCTATTCATATTATTAAGATGAACTGGTCTTTTACATATGCCTCTCCCCAGTGATTACGCACACAACTGAAAGAAACTAACCTTTGTATTGAAATAACAGTAATCAATTACCTCAACTTTATTCACAAACAAAGCAGATTTTATAGCTTGGCACTTTTAATACAAAAAACTGCCTACCCAGGCATAAGAGAAAAAATACGTTCACTTTAAAACATCTCAAAACACTGACTTGGAAACATATTTTGCTTTAATATTCCTATATTCTCTAAAAAATAGTAAAAAATTTCAATTGACAGATTTTGTACAAATGTACAGATACTCTATTAAAAAAGTAAATCAAGAACTAAACTGAAATCAGAAAGTAACTGCTACAATTCCATCTAGCAGAGTTTAACTTTTGGTTTTAAAATAACACATATGCAGCACACTAAAATGTTGGTGATATTTTTTATTTATACATTCATTTTGCACAATTATCATAATGCTTCAGAATGCAATATCTCTAACAGATGACTAAAATTGAACTTACCAAGCTGAATGTTTCTGATCCACACAGACTGCTTAGTTTCCTTTAAAATTTTCTCAAAATAAACCCCAGCAAATCCACTAGAAAAGCACGCTATGAGAACTGCAATCAGGCCTACAAATTGGGATCCTGCTGAATGCTCCTTAGCAGGTGTTGCTTGAGAGTCTGAAGGCCACTGGGTGTAAAAACAGTTACACAAAAATCCACTGATGAAATCAAGTCATGAGCATCTATAAAATGCAAATTTGTTTTCTACCAAAAGTAACAGTTGCTAAATACAGAAAACCACATCCTTGTAAAGTTTTGTATTTTGCACCATAAATACTTTTAAAGGACTGCAAAGATACAATTTTTCTTTCTACATATTTGTAAGGAGTAAAATTGTGCCTGAACTGGGAGAATACTTATCAATTTAAACAGGTGCAGGATTTATGTTTCATAAGCAAGAACTGTTTCTGAATCCCAGTGTGACTTATCACGGTCATTCTCTGCCACCAACTTGTGCCACCCAACAGCTGGTTACCTTACAAATAAAAGCACAGTTAGAAAACTACTTACACCAGCTGTCTTTAAGATGGGATGAATTGTCTTTTTCATGTGCCCCTCTTTGGTGATTGTGCAGACTAGTTAAATCTTGCAATGTGTCTAATGCTAACTGAATAAAGCGCAATGCCATAGACAAAAACTTTCTGAGGAGTCTGTTAAATACTGTCAGAGTGTTTTGTCCTCATTTTTCATTATTGAATTTAATGATTGTATCTTTTCCCAAATCCTTAAATTTTAAAATAAAAATTTCTAGGATATACTAAAATCTGCCAAAAATCTTATCCCATGATCCTGCCCTCTGAAAACTACACGCTTTGGTACCTGCACCATTTAGAACTGAGGCCAATTTTTTTCTTTTTGAAACAGTCCAAAGTAAATTTGCCATGCTGAAGTCACATGACAAAGTGAACACAGCCTGTACTGGCAGAGAAGATCTGTGAATTCCTAATGTCTGAAGAAATGTGCTAATAAACATTGCTATAATTATTACTTGCAGGTTGCTCCAGAGGCCCTGTCACATTCTACAGTAGAGCACTGGGTTGCAAAAGAGGTGTTATCTTCTGCCTTTGAACCATTTCTGGTGTCCTCCAGACCTGGCCAGCTGTGATTTGTAGCTCCTGACTATTCTCTGGTGCTCGTGTGCAGCTGGCAGAATCAGAAAGCTGGATAATCAGTATAGAAATCCATGTTTCTTGAATAAACATTAAAACCCCACAAACCATCTGCTAATATTTACCTGCACGAATGCCACTCCTGTCATCAATATTACCAGTGACAGCCACTGGTATACACCCAGTTTCTTGCTCAACATGGACACAGAAAACAATGCTGTGGTGAGAATTTTCAGTTGATACGTAACCTAGAAGAACCAGAAACAGTTACTACTGCTACCCCATAATTGAGGGGGTTTTTTTGAAACTTTCAGAGAATTCCAAATATGCAATACCTGGTATGTGGCTGCATCTAGGTTTGACAATGCTACATATAGCAAGTTGTTCTGAAGAGTGTAAATTCCTGAAGGAATAGCAAGTTTAAGAGTTTCCATGGGTTTGTTAAGGATTTCATCATGTAGCACTCTGTTCAGAGTCCGTAAATTGCATTCTACCCAAAGAAACAATAAAAGAAATAGACATTCACTAAGAGGAAACGGAGAGAAAAATGAGAAACAGCAATGTCCTGTTCTTAAATTGTTGCCCCTTTTATCAGCTATCACTATGCCAAGGCCTGAAAATACTATTTATGTTTGTTTGACTTTCACAGGCTTTGTATATGTGAGGAAAAATGGCTGCACCTTCCTACAGCTTGGAGTATCAGAATGAAAACAATTATTCAAAATACTTACAGATAAACTTATTGAAACCATATCAATAACTTAAGATAATACATCAAAGAGTATGACCTAAAAAGTGAATATTCAGAATCCTACAGAGTCATCAATATTTATGCACAGACAACGACATTTTTAAGCTGTTGAGAATCAAATAGAAACCAGATAAATTCAGTTTAAACTGTACAAAATAAGAACTGGAGTAAATGTGAATAAAGTTTTCTTTTTTTTAGCTTAAAATTATGATTCTTCCTGTAACAATGAACTTGCTTCTTCCCTTCTGCATCTGCTGTTTATCACAGGTTTCTAAATTATCATTCATGCTTTGGATACACTTAAAGCTTTTTGTTTTTAGCTACTTCTACATATGGATTTCTTAAAATGCCTGAGCAAACACAAAATCTGAGATGTTAGCATAAAATTCATTCTTGAACTCCCCAGTAGCCACATTCTCTTAAGCAAATATACAGTATAATTATTGTCTTTCCAAGACTATTTCTTACACAAGGAGAAGGGAAATGCTTTGTTGTATGCCTGTACTCACATGGCTGCTTTGCAGTTGCCACTACAATACAGCATACTGATTAGGAAAATTATTTGGTGCAAAATTTGACACATACTGCTGTCTTTGTAGACTAATAGAACACAGGCCAAAATCTTCAGAAGCTCAGCAATAACTACTGCAGTAGAGGATAAGTAACGAGGTCCTTCTTCCTTCAGTGTCCGAGAATAGCGCATGGTCAACACTAAACTTGTGGTCTGAAAAACCAGGATGCCCAAGGAAAGGTACTTTAAATTGGCAGACATTTCTTGACTTTCTCCTTTCTGAAACAGAAAAAAACAAACAAACAAACAAACCCAAAGGTCATATCGCAGATATTGGGAACCACAGATTCCTTTATGTAGGTGAAGGCTCAGACAGCATTTTTAAGGTGAAGGTGTTTCCTGCTGGGGTACAGCAGAATGCCCACTACTCCTGCTGCAACGAGCTGTTCCCAGACTGAAGATAACTTCCCACTCTTCCACCTCTCTCAAGTTTGTCAGGTTGCAGTCCCTGCCTTGCCAGGTGGCACCGTGCCAGCAAAAGACAGGTGAGGGTTGGGCTGCTTTAAAGGAGAATGAGAGGTATGCCTGGCAATGAAGAGAAAGGAGAGCTGTGGGAAAGCAGAGTTGGAGAAGAAGACATGGGATGGAGGAGCTGCAGGGGAGACAGCACTAAACCTGCCCTGCTGATTATCCTGCTCAGAAAAAAATTCATTGACTGTAGATGACTAGGTGACTGCAACTGCTTTCTCAGGCTGCACTGACTACCACAAAACTTATGTTAGTAAAGCTGTATCACCCTCATCTCTACCAGGAACCTACACCAAGTTGATGCAGTTTTCTTTGCAATATGTCTCCAATTTAAAGGATCAACTTACTGCAGAAGACTGACAGAGACAGCAATTTTAATTTGGCAAGCACAGTATATGACCAGGAAATGTAAAAAAAGCTTGCTGCTACTCAGAATATGATGTAATTTTTGCTATCTTCATATAAAGAACTTCCATACACGGAAACTAATGTTTTCTATAAAAGATTACCTTCTACTCCCTTCACTGCCCACTTACTCAAAAACAGAGCCATTTTTTATAATGCCAAAGTTAAATCAAATCAGTAACTAGAAGTTTAGAACTATGTGTACAAGCAAAAGAAAAACAGTAACAAGCCAAGACAATGCATGTGGTTCTCAATTTCAGAAGTCTGGACACAGAACATTCACTGGGTGCATATGGCACAGCTGCCCCTGTGTTTCACACCTGCAGGCACACAACTTCTGACTCGTTATCTATCCAGCTTTGTCCACACTGCTCAAGGATGTGCTGGTACCTCTAAGTATTTGTAGCTGGAACTGAAACTTTCCTGCTGACTGCATTCCTCTAGCTCAAGATGCATTTCATTGCTGTTTTCGTAGACATTTGGAGAGCTGCACTGTTCAAATATTTCTGAGTTGCCTTTATCTTGTCCCTAAACATTTACAGATTTTCTCTAGTCAAGTATTCAAATTATTACCTATATGACACTGACACTTAAAAGACATTGCAGTAACCTGCAAACAGGAGTGAATTACCAACAGCCACAAAGGTATGAAGTACACACTTGTATCCTACACAATAAAATTGTTTATCTCAAAAATCATGCTGTTGTAAAAATATTCGTAAAATCATACTGGCAAATAAAGAAGAAAAAGATGCCAGGATGCAGAAACTGAGGGAAACACACAAGATTCCATTATGGAATCTTAAGAGGAGATACTTTTGTATGAACTATAATCTCATTTAACTTCCAAAGAAACAGATACTAAAGATGCAACTGCACTGAGCAATACAAAGACAGAAATACAAAGTGTGAAGGAGAGGAAAGCTGCAGACAATACTTAAGACTTGCTGCTCTCCACTGGTTTTGGTGGAACAATCCATTACACGAGGATGTTAACTGTGGAATTATGCATCCCCAACAACAAAATTGAGACGATCTGTTAGTTGAAGAACAACTTTGAAGAATAAATTTGCTACATCTGAGCACAACGAGGAGAAAAAGAACAGTTCCCGTTAAGGGATGAAAAAGGGACATGCATGTTCAGAGACCATGCATTCTGGAGAAATACCAGCAACACAAGAAAGACAGAGGGAGAAAAAGGTAAAGGGAAAAAAAAAGCCTACTGAGAGAAGATCCAGAACTGAATTTCACTAAAAGGCTTGTCTGTGATACTAGAAAAAACTGACATTTATGTGAGCCAACCTGAACAATCAACTTCTTTCACATTTTCTATCTACCTAATTTTTTAGCACTGAGACCTGAAAAACTGGATATAAAGAGCAATATATTGTTAGGATGAAAAACACTGAATTTCATGAAAGCACACCTACAGATAAATAATTTTTTAAACTTTTTGGTTTTCAGTTTTCAAAATGCTTCTGAACAAAATATAGATAATGGCAACACACATATCCCTCCTCAGACCCAAATTTCTGCATTCTGTCAGCCTGTGAAGTGACAAAGTTCACATTAATTTTTTTGCTGAAATACAACCACCTATTTATGAAGCAGCTTAAAATGTAATTTTAAAAGTAAATCACTAGTGTGCTGTTTATGAGCAAGTACCAAAGCAATCAGCACGAAAATAAACCAACGAGCACAACACTTTGATAAGCCCATCAGCAAAGCCATAAAGAATACATACCACATCATCATCTTGAACTTCTGTCATGTCTTCCTCAGTAGTGATGAAATAAAAGGGAACTTTCCCTGGACAATGTATCTCAAAAAGGCACAAGCAGCAGGAAATATTTCCTTACCATAAGTCACTAATGCAGTTTCAAAGTTTCAAAAGTTCACTCAAAATGGAATCTAAGTGTCCAGGGTGATGGCGGAAATAAGGGTGTTTGTTCAAAGCTGTCCTGTCAGTGGTCAACAAGACAGGCTTGAAGACAGCAAGTGTGTGAAGTTTCATGCTGTACTTACAAGCTGGTTCACAGAACAGGAACTAGAGTCCTGAAATGTACGTATGCCAACAATATAACCACTCTCCTAAGCACACAGAACATCTTATCAGCTCTTCTGGTCCCTTCTCCTTTCTTTTAAAAGAGCTGCTTATCAGGTCACTGACCTCTGTGCAAACTGGGAACAATCCAGAAAAGGAGCAAAGTATTGAACTCTAAACAGCTGGGCTGTCTTCAACGGCAGTTTCACAGCAGCTTTAGATTTACAGGTGACTACCAGAGGTGTAAGAGCCCACCTGTAGCCATGAGCTCTTGCTACCCTCACAGCAACAGCCTGTGCAGTCACAGAACAAATGAACTACTGCCTTCAGCAACAGCCCACACTTGGATTGTCTTAAACCAACAAAGACATTGAAGTTCCCAATGCATTTCCTGTACAGAGTTACAACTTAGATTTCTCACTGGGCTTTGGATGCACTACTTGGTACTCTGCAGGATGCATCTGTTTGAAAATTCAGATTTAGGTTTGCTAATTCAAAGACTGGAAGGTGAGTGGTCACATGAACTCTGGCTTTTGAACTGTATCTCACAGTGGGGTGTGTTAAGGACCTGCAGTTCCCTGACTATAATACTAAATAACCCATGTCAGGGACCGGGCTCATTACTCTTTTCTTCTGTTAGTTTATGTTAAAAAAAAAAAAGTCAGCCCCTTGTGCGTCATTTCTTCAGTGTGCCACCGACACACCCTGCAGCCAGATGGAAGGCAGCCCTATACAGGAGCCAATATGAAGGAAGCCAAGATGGGATTTACAGCCACACAAAATCCGAATTCAGTACACACAGGTGGATAAAATACACGTGGATTCTATGTGAAGAGCTGTTCTCCTTGAAAGTAAAAAGGACCCTGGAAAGGTTTTCAGAACACAAACCAAAGCTAAGCAATCTATACAGGAAGTAATACTTTCAGCTCAAAGTACCATTCTGTGCAAAGTCTGAAGAATAACTCTGCAAAGGAAGCAGATTTTTTAAAATGGAAAATCACATATTTCCATCTCATAATATTGATTCAAAAATGAATAAATTTCTGACTTGCAGGTTTTCATTTCCCTTTGTAATACCTCCAACCTAGGCTAAAATTTAATATTTTACATTTTATTTCGTCCCTACGCTTTCCCTCCTAAAATACTGGTAAATGCTAATGTTTGCAGATGAAATTAGGCCATAATCAATTTGACTTAATGAAGAGCACACCAAAACTCATTGATATTAATCAGGGTTTACTACAGAGCAATAAGATTACAGGACTTTTCTTAACCTTAAGATTTTGTCTTTTAAAGATCTGATGGTATAAGCTTCTGAGTTTTTTCAGCTGCTAAGTATCTACCATTGCAAAATTAAGGATTAGTTTATCAACTGAATCTATTCTTGAGTTTGTAGAAGGACTCAAAATCTGACAGAGCTGCAAGGAGTATTGGAGAAAACTTGCATGAAAAACCCCAAGCACTCGACACTATCTGAAGTAAATGACAGACCAAAAAAGAAAAATTAACAATAAATTCAGCAAGTCTCATAACAAAAAAGTAGCTTAAATTCACCAAAAGATTTGACAAAAATAACCTCTCTTGGCAACTATTTCTTTACACCTCCATACTCTGTCACAAGTAATGTTAAATTTAAAAAAAGAAAAACAAATTAACTACTATCATGCTCCAAATCTTCACAGTGATGTCATTACATGAATTAAATTCCTTCCAGCCTAGCTGTGGAATGTTTCCCCTGCTGACAGTCTTTTAGAGTAAAAAAGCCGAGTTACAGGAGTTACTTTTCTTAGCTCTTATTCCATTTTATGACTAGTCAGTTTAACATTGCTTAACCAAATAAAAGGCATTTGTGTATAAGTTAAAATGCAAAGCCCAACACAGAAGTAGACAACCAGCCTCCCGAAACTGCCAAAGGCAAAGTTTAAATTTTCTGTGCCACTACACCAAATTCTCCATATGGGATCTGCTGGAAAATAAACACTAATTGAGTCTGCCTTATGGAAGGAAAACCAGAGTGGAAAGTAAAGTACACTGTCATTCCAGTGGTACAGGTATAGACACACTTCCTGAGCATTTGCTTTGAAATCAGGATAACAGATTAAAGAAACAGGATGGTGTTCTCAGATTTCTCCAATGAAATATGAACCTAGTGCTGATGCTACACCTATACAAATATAATAAGCTGTCAACAAAGGAAAAGCACAATTGGAAGGTGAAGTAAGAGCTAACTCACAGAACCTGAAGAACCTATTTTTACAAGATTTCTTTCAATGCTTTTCTCTTACTTTCTACATGCATTGCCCTCTTCCCTGTGCTGGGTAACACACAAGTAACACGTCATTTTCTGCAACACAACTACATTCCTCAGAGGAGAGTTCTATTCCATAAATTATTTTTTTTTGAGTGAATATAGCTTTGTATTTACCAGAAGTAGTATCTAATACAACAAATACTTTAAGTATAGAAATAAATGGAAGGAAGGAACTTCATGATGTTCAACAAGGCCAAGTGCAAGGACCCGGACGTGGGCTGGGGTAATTCAGGAACAGGCTGCCCAGAGAACTGAAGAAACTCCACCACTGTAAGTGTTCAAGGCCAGGCTGGATGGGCTTTGAGAAGCCTGGTCTAGTGGAAGGTGTCCCTGACCATGGCAGGGGGTTGGAAACAGATGATCTTTAAGGCCCCTTCCAACCCAAACCATTCTATGATTTTATGACAAATATCCCACAGGGTACAGAAGGTGCATAGACCTCTCCAAATCTAGTTAAGTGCTGATAAATGGGGGTCTGCAGTATATTTTACATACATACAAATAATTTAACTGCCATATTTGGACTGCTATAATTTGACAATACATTTCTTTCTCCCCTCACCACCACAAGATGTAATCTGTCATGTCACTGTAATTTTAGTACTATATGTCCTAAATATTTCCAATAATCTTAAACCTTGCAATTTCTCACTTTAAAATGTCACTATGTTTTCTATTTTCCTCATACTGTAAACAGGTCTGTAAACAGGTTTCTTATTTGTTCCCTCCCATAAGCTATCTACAATTGTCAGCTGTTCCTCCCCAAATACATGGCACTTTTCAACTAAATCACTGCAAACCATTTAATAATTTTAAAACTTACCTTCTTCCTTCTTCTGGTTCCCAGTTTCTTACTCATTTTTCTTTCTGGAGACATAAAGTGCACTAAATACACTATGAAAAAAACCAAAACTATGTTTCTCTTAGAGCTTGTACACTTCTTCAGAAGTGTGGTTAGAAGCAAATCCTCTATCAAAGTTTTTTCCTTACTCTTCTAGCAGAAAGTGAAGAACAAAGATTTTTTTCACACGAAGGTTTCCTTCAGGCAGTATTTCCAATTTAACTGGTGAAATGAATTAAAAACATAACTGCATTCAAATAATACTTTTAAGACAAAGAGATCAAGTAGAACACAGAAGATGACTGGTGGACCTTGCTCCTGCAACGTCATCTTGCTCCCTAAGCATAACCATATCTCATGTGCTGGTTTTGGCTGGGGTAGAGTTCATTTTCTTCACAGTAGCTGATAGGGAGCTATGTTTGGGACTTGTGCTGAAAAGTGTTGATAGAACAGGGATGTCTTCATTATTGCTGAGCAGGGCTTACACTTTCCTGCCTCCCACCCCATCAGGGTGAGGAGGTGGGGAATGCACAAGAAGTTAGGAGGAGCAGAGCCAAGAAAGCTGACCCCAAGAGACCACAGCGATACCCCAGACCGTATGGAGCCATGCTCAGTACATAAAGCTGGGAGAAGAAGAAGGAAGGAGGGGAGGTTCAGAGCGATGCTGTTTGTCTTCCCATGGCACCATTCCACGTGATGGAGACCTGCTTTCCTGGGGATGGCTGAACACCTGCCTGAATGTGGTAAAAGAATTCTTTGGCTTACTTTGCTTGCATGTGCAGCTTTTGCTTTACCTACTCAACTGTCTATGTCTCAACCCACAAGTTTTCCACTTTTACCCTTCTGATTGTCTCCCCCATCCCACCAGGGGGGAGTGAGCAAGCGGCTGTGTGGTGCTTAGTTGCCAGCTGGGGTTAAACCACAACTCTTGGCCATTTTAAAATCATGCAGATGGTTTTTGAAACTGCCAAGTGCACTTAGGTGCAGAGCAGTTACACATTAAATGGTAACTGTTAAAGATCAACCAATAATTTCTTCTCAACTTTGCTCCAAAACCTTGGCTTCTGCAAAAGACAGTGGAGGCTGTATCAGTGATTCACCAGCCATATATCACTGAACCAGGAAATTCCATCACTGCCAAGTCTAACAAAGGGAATGCAATTACATATTAACTATTAACTAAAGTCTAATTTCAGAGAACACTATAAACTGCTTGGGACTCAGGTAAGGTTTTCGTACATGTTGACAGAAAACTGAGCAGAAAGGGAACTTGGGTGAGTTGTTTTCATGAGCTCCCAAAGGTTTTCTGTTTGTTTCTTTCTTTTGTTGGAAAAAAAAAAATACCATTCTAATCTACGTATCAGGCAGGAAAAGTAAAGCATTGTGAATCTTAAAATGTGAAATTTGTGGCTAAATGTTCTTTAAGCCCCCCACCTTTATCCTTTACACCAAACCTAAGAATCCATATTTTTTTGACTGATGAAAATTTGGTTTGATGAATATCATACAAATCACACACTGAGTATAAATATTCAGCGTTCAGGAAATTCAGGCCCTCATTGAGCTAAATGTTAACACCAGCGTTTCTTGTAAGATGAAGACTTCAACTCTGCCCAGCAGTGCAATAGTTTCATATTGACATAACAGTCATTAAGCCAAACTCTGCCTGCCAGCACAGAAATTTGATACAAGCTGCCTGAGCGGCCTCTCGTTTTCACACAGTACATACACTGTGTTCATTGTATAGATCATAGTATAGACAGATCCCAGCAGCCACATTCAGACTCTGGGAGCAAGGAGACATTCAGTTCTCAGTTCTAGCTCAAATGCCCACCTCTCCTTAAGCACACTGGAGTGCAATGCCATGAACCAAAGGACTGCTGGAATGCAGCTCCTGCAGATGGATCAAGCCAATGAAGGAGCTTGATTTAAGGTGCTGGAAGACTGAACATTGAATCCAGCTGGGGTTCAGCTGCAGTTTACATTTATGCTATTTATGAATTACGAATCAAGTCTGAGTGCTCAAGGCAACAGTGTCAAACACCTCAGTCAAGGTGACCTGCTTGAAGTAGAGTAACACAAGATCCTATAGCGAAAATCAATCTGTAGGCACTGCAGAGTGCTAGTAATTACAAATAAAATTAGACAGTTATACAGCACTGAAGGGGTATAAATATAAGACAAGGTTCAGAAATCCAGTGGCAAAATCCTGAACTCCTAACCATCTAACATTATCATGCCAGATCCTAAGAAGCACAGATGTTAAGAATCTGTCCTCCCCTCTAGAGACATCCTCCATTGACTTGATCCAGCTGTGCAGCCTCTCAAGTTCCAGCAAAGGCACGGAGCCTGCACAAGCAGCATGAATATGGTAGGAACTGAAGTAACTGGTGAAGAACAAGCCCAGGCAGCAAGCAATTCAAGAATAATACGGGAGGAATAACTGTGTCTAGCAAGCCTGTCTCAAAGATAAGTATGTGTTGTCCTCCCTTAACACCGCCAAACCCGGAACTGTTTTGAGGGGACTCGTGACTTGAATTCCACAGGTACTTGGCTCAGAGGATCCCCGCCCTTTTCTTGTTATTGCAAACAACAGTGTAACCAGAATAAGGAATTAGGCTGTGTGGGCAGCCTCTAGGATTGTTAAAGGTAGAGTTACTCCTAACAATATATTGCTCTAAAGAAAGCAAATTTATACTCACTAGAACCAGTCTTTCCCCAAACCAGTGGTTTTGCTACACACACTACTTCTAACGACCACAACATCACACAACCCAAACCAATGGACCCTTATCTCCCAGAACTGTGATTTTCAACCACAAGTTCTTCTCACAATCCCTAACAATGTACAAGGGAATCAAGAACTACACTTTCCAAAGGGAGAGGTTATTGTAAATCACTTTCTCCACAACTGTCATCTCCCTGAAAATCACCCTGTAGCCTCTAGCTCAACTCAGTGTGCACATTAAGTCAAGTGCAGTGCCTATGGAGAGAGGCAACCCCACAGATTTCGGGAAAAGCAGTCCAGAACCTAATGTTTGCTAAGACCCACATTGTCATTCTGCATATATGTTCTCTGAAAAGCAAAGGTTGTCTTAGATCCCAATTCTCCTGCGTAGAGGCCACCATGAAAAAGAAAACTTCCCACTGTGGTGCTCACTCAGTTTTAGAAAGGTTTGTTGCATATGTTCTTTATGTCCCAAATAAAACACCCCTTTGCTGCTGAAAGCTGTGTCAGTCTTCTCCACCCAATCATTCCTTTAAAATATTTTATCTGGAATCCAAGTCTTCCTCACTCTGGTTTAAAAAGTAGTTTACACGATTTAATAAAATGAAACAACTTGGTGTACCTTCGGATAATTATCTTTTACCCTTCAGTTTATTCCAAAATAGGCATTATTACATTTATTATCTCTATATCCTCTGAGTTTCTGCTTAACCCATAACTACTGTACTGCTAGTGTTTCTCATTTCAAAAACTTGGTATAAAATTGTGATTCCACGCAAATACTTGTAAAATGTGCATTTCTGTGAACTTTACATGCAGCACCTCATCACGCATAGCGAGCATCTTCTCAGCAGAGCACCAGCAAGGGAGTCACAACGTCAGCAGCACTGACACAGCTCTGGCCAGATCCGTGCCCCTTCCCAACTTCACAGGCAGCCGCTTCCCCTAGCAACTTCAACTTCACCCTCTCCTCCCTCTTCCCCAAACCGCTCAATTTCCAGACATTTCTCTCGGTGTCTCTTCAATCCCTCCCTTTTCCTCCCCAGCCTGCTCCCACAGACCTACTTCCCGCCCCATC
>VZRR01006548.1:436457-549204 GCA_013398015.1 Oreocharis arfaki | reverse complement strand
CCGCGGCTGCAGCGAGAGCCGGCAGCGGCCGGGCGGGCCCCGGGCAGGGCCTGGCGGGGCCGCCGCATGAGGGGCAGCGGCGCGGGGCGCGGGCGGCTCCCGCAGACTGCAGCCCCTTCCGCGCGGAGAGCGGCCCTGGGAGCGGCACGGGCCGCGTTCCGCCCAAACCATGAACGGGCAACTTCGGCAGCCACTGACACGAGCGTTTTGTATGAAACCCATCACGAATTTATTAGAGAATGGCAGGGCTGGTTCTAATTAAAGTACGGACCAGTATGTTCTCCAACAGAACATAACTGTGTTGTCCGAAGAAACAAATTGTTCACGAAATTTTGAAGATCGTATATAGGCATAACGTTATGCTTCAATTACACGTTCATTTACCGATGGCTCGCAAAGGGTAGTGCTGCACATCAAAACCGGGTGAAATCCTGGTCCCGCAGAAGTTGGTAGCAGAACTTGAATGGAAACCTCTCCCACCAATTACAATTGTAAACCGTGACAGAAAAGTACACTACTAATGATGCGAATTTTAATAGCAGGCACGTGTTCAATAAGACTTTTATTAGAAATACGCTTTAGGTGAATGCGCTTTGTCAACACCAAACAGAAGGTGGCTCTGAGAGCTCCAAAAGAGTTTGCTGCAAGGTGTGGAACTGCTCCTGAACTCAAAAATGGGCCGTGGTACTTCAGCGACCACACTGATGTACCTGCTTGCAGATGTACACATCACTCATGAAATACATCTCAAAGTTTAATGAGGTATCACACATTACACTAAGTACTTGAAAAATGCAGCCAAGATGTTATCAGTTTTATGAATTTAATTAATTTTCTATTCCTTTCAAGGAAAAAGGCTTTCTTTTTCAACAGATTCTATTTTATCAGCCTAATCTGGGGTATATTTGCCTCATATGCTTCTCTACAGAACTCTAGGTATTTGGCAGTTGGTTTGAATGGAGTTCGTCATGTCTTTGCTCTGAGCTGTTTCACTTTTCTAATGAATAAACTGTAATTAACCCCAAAAAATTTCAGTCCTTTGGAGTTTTGGGGGTTTTTTTGCTTTGCAATCTCCATATTGAATTTGCATTTGATTACAAAAGACTAAAACCAATATTCTGATACTACTTCAGCATCTTTTCTTCTGTCCCATGCAGAACTGCTTATCAGATGTTTACATTAGCCTTATTTTATGCGATGATTACCAGGCACAGTGTTCAGTTTGTATATACAACAATTTATTTCACCTTGTCCGCTTTGGTTAATAACCAAATATTTTCTAAGTATTTATTTGTCACACCAATCGTTTCAGGTGGGTGTTCATTGCATTCCCTATTGGAAATAAAAATAAATCATATAGGTAGGGTACAATATGCTCTCCTAAAATGATGCCTAAAACACTGACACAACTAATGATATCTACTAATGACTAAAACCAGAGGTAAACTAATGAGAGGCATGACATACCAGCTAGACATGCAACATAACAGCCAAGTAGCATCTGCCAATTTGACTTAAGGGTATTTTTTTTCTTACATTCAGTAATCTAATAATACGGAATATAATCCGTGTTTAGGATGTCAAGTAACTCTTCAGAAGTTCATATAGACCATTTTGATACAGCAGCAGAGAGAGCAAAGGCACTCAAAACACTGAATAACATCAGAAGTTGGGGAGTAGAGTGTTTCCCAGCAGAGCTCTGTAAAAAAAAGAGAGAAATTTGATAAACCCATTCCTAATTAGTTCTCTTTATCACTATTATAAAAGCATAGAAATTTTGAGATAAATCTTTTTCTCTTAGTCCCTTCTATTATGTAGACACTTCTGACATGCCACATTTATATCAACAGGTGTTTTTCAGTGATAGTCAGGGTCAAAAGTATAAAGCACCTATGTGGTCCCACTTCTCTTCGTTTTTGTTAAGACTATTTCAATTATTATGTTGCACATGTGTTCTCAAACTTGTATTCAGATGTAGGAAATTTGACAGATTTCAGTTTTCTGTGACATGTATAGGAAGAAACCAGTAGAAACCACAAAGAGGAGAAGTTCTTACCACTTGACTGCCGCCTGCGTAAGGTGATTGCTGAAAACAAACAAACAAATACATTTATAGAGGTGTTCCCAGCCAACACAGGTTTTTTTCCTATGATCAACAGCATTTTAATCACTTAACCCACAGCATGGTTTTAAGCTGTTCAAGAGGAAAGTTGAACTAATATTAATACAGGATGTTCTCTTCAGACCAAATCATCCCAAAATTGCTCTACCCACCACCCAGATTCTTTGTTTACTAAGCAAAGAAGATGAAAGTGCTGTGATGAAAGTATTCTTACCGGTTTCCCAGAGTAAGTGCTTCCTGAGCCAGAGCCACCCTGTGAAATAATCATGCACCATTTAATTTTGTCATACAAGACTGCAGTGAACAGCGTTCAAAGGGCACACAGCAGCTTGAAAATGCCCTGGATATTAGTGGCTCTGATAGTGATTTTGATTTTACCATTTTCACTGCACTTTCCCCCCCTATTTTAAGTGAATGTCTCAAGTAAGCCCAGCTATGTCCTTTTTCTTGCATGAACAGTTTCAGAGGAATGGGTCAAAGCAATGTGTCTTGTCTGAGCTACAGAGCTGGAAACTGAAACAATTGCCCTGATATTTAAATTCACCATTCTTACTAGAATGACCCAAGCATGTTCCTATGAGTAAGTAACAGAGTATATCAAAACTGTGCTATGGGAGGAATAAATGCTACCTCATCCTAAGGTTGACCAAAATATACCAATTTTTATTGGTAATTTTTCTCAGACATTTACCATTGTAACATAATTTTAAATTTCACCTTCATTATTGTTACTTATCTTAAAACCCAATATCCCCGTTTCTAACTCAGTTGCAGAATACTGAAAGAAGAATATCCTTACTGGCTTTCCTTGATGACTGCCTCCTGAGGAAGAGGAACCCTGAAAAAAGATACCTGTTTTTGACTCTAAGTCTATTTGTGCTTAAATATTCTTGCTATCTGGAATAAAAGACCACAGATGAATGAACACTCTTTTGTATCCAGTCATCCAAAAATCCCAGGCAAAACCTTATCTGAAATACAAACATTTAACATCTTCCTGAGTATTCTTTCAAATGTTGTATTGGACAATTTAATACAAAAGTCTCAAGAAGAAAGAACTGTTTTGTAGTTGTGTTTATATGGAATGGAAAAAATAGTAAGGTCCAATTAAACAATAATTCACCTGGTATCAGTCTATGGTTACATTTGGGAAAGAAAAGACACCAGCAACAAAAAGGGGCAAATGTTAAGAGTCCTTTACAGCCTCTACTTAAAGAAAACTCTAATAAGAAAGACAGTTGAAAATAAAGTGGATACAGAAAAATTAGATGTTCTGAAAGTATCTTATTCAGTTTTCTGGTGAAGTGGCTCTGCTTACTTGAATGGCATTGCCAACAGGAAATGTTATAAGCATTAAGTCTTTAAGAAATGCCATCAAACAGGTACAGAAAATGTCCCACCTTAAGGATTCATGAATTAGAAAATGTAACATTTATGGTCACTTTTTAATAACAAGTACATCTTCTTTTCTATATGAGATAAGCTAAAACATTTGTATCTCCTGCTATTGAATGACAAGAGCAAGGTCCAAATTACATAGTAAAAATAGTCTGAAATGGTAGAAGCTGAAAATATGTATAGTTAAATGGCAACTATTATTTCCTTTGGAAAAAAAAAGTGTTTTCTTGAAAGCAAGACAGAAATACTTGAGACAAATGCATACAAAATCAATGAAAAACTGAGCTCTGAGCCCAAAGAGTATGATTAATTTAAATAGAAATAGCTGTTCAGAAGTTCCTTACACATGCACACACACACATACACAAATAAAAATCCAGTGGTCTCATTCTGTGATTACTAGAAGTTCAGCCACATAGTAAAGTGCTATCTCAAAACTATGAACTGTGTGAAAATAAATATTGTGTTTGCATTTGCTGAGAATATCCCAGATAAGTCAATAATGTGACACTCTTTGCATATTAAAGTAATTCTCAGAAAACTGTCTAGTCCAAAACTAACTAGATACAGGTTTTTTAACGGGTGTACAAGAAAAAAGAAAGGTAAATGTTAATGTTTTGTACTTACTGGTTTACCATGTGGTCTGCCTCCAGAAGGGTATGAACCCTGTAAGAAATCAATCAAACTTGTATTAATTGAATGAAAAGTCTTCTATCACTGTCTTGAGACGATTTCTGCAGTACTTAGGACAAGCCTATTGGGGTGTTCTTTGAACCAAAAAAAGTAAATTGGGTACCTAAAATTTACACTCTGTACTATACACCCCAACAATGGCAATTTGAATCAAGAAAGCAGTGTTATGAAATAGAGCCTGGCAACTACAGTATGTTCAAAGGAATGTTTTACACAGAGCAGTAACTCTACTCTAGAGTAATTTTAACCAAATCTTTTATTCACCTTACTGAAATGACTTCGGTCTGTATTACCTCCACCGTTTAAACTTAATAAAAGGGACAAATTAATATATCTTTCAGCATCAAGTAACTGACCTGATCTAGAAAGTATGTTGGGAAAGAGTCAGGAGTGATGGGATGGAAAGAAAATATACTCACCTGCCCACCGTACTGGCTGCCTCCTGAGGGATAAGATCCCTATTAAAAAAATCACAGAAAATTAACAGCAGTTACTTTTTTTTTTCTGGGCAGAATGAAACATCACAGGACTTCTGACAGAAAATCTCAGTAATAATCTGGAAAGTATATTAATCTAAAAAGATGCAGTGAAAGACTTTTGACTTAATGCCTCTAAGTTCCTCAACAGCTGAAAGTAGTAAATTGGGCAAACAGGCACGAAACACCTGCTAAGCCTGTTCTGTTACATAAATAAATGGATCACAGGTGTCTTACATATGGCTCCATTAAAGAGAAAAAAATAATAGACTTTATTTGTGATTTTTTGCTATGTCAGACGTGTTCAGAGAGCATCGTGTGTATTATTGTAAAAACATTGTTATTATTACCAAAGAGGTAGTTTGGGAAAAAAATTTGATTTGCAGCTGTTAAAAATCCTTTCCATTCTACATAAGATTATCTTTTTTTAATAGAGTGACACTCAACTCCAATGCTTGCCAGTGGAGTAAAAAGAAATTAATTTTTTTAGTATGTTAGAGTGAGACATTGCAAACGGTAATACTAATGGAAAATAAGCTCCATCTTATGACTTAGTCATCCATTTCATCTGTCAGCTATTTGCACTAGTAACATTTCTGAATCAGTGGCAAAGTCTGCATATGGCACATGCTTAACAGGAAGAGATTTGAGTTGAAGCTGAAGAGGAAAGTAGTATTATTGTCTGCAACACACCAGAATTTATATTTTTAAAGCAGTATCTGTTGGTATATTTTGTCCCAAATTTTCCAAGTACTTAATGTAAACATAAAAAGGGTTAATTAAAATAATCACTTGAGATAAGAGGCATTCTGACATAAAACAACTAGAATTTTGATCTATATAATTTCTTTAAATGGAAATTTGTTTGTGCTATTCCATTTCAGCTACTGAGATACAGTCCCTGTTTTCAAATATTCATTGGGTCACATGACTCTAAAAAACTGTCAGTAATTGCCCCACATGGTATTTTTCATTTAATAAATTGCAAGTAGAAAGATCTTGAAAACAAAGAAAAGTAGCTTGCCTGTCCACCATACTGATTGCTTCCAGAATATGAACCCTGTAAAAAAAATGCGAAATTTTTATAAATATTTTTTTTTAATAGCATCAAAAATTTTAAATATTAAAAAAAAATCCTGGACCTAATATAAATGATACTCATGACACTGATAGTAAGAAAGAAAGCTTCTGTAATTACAAAGTAAAGTTTTGGCTCTTGCATATAGAAGGATGTAACTGAAATGTCAAGAGTGATTGAATAAAAGCCCCCTGCACTCTCTGGAATTATTGTACCTATCTCTGTGACTAAACTGAACTCAATATTTAATGGCTTCTGGGCAAATATGACACCTGAGCCATGTTTATTCCTGAGGAACTAATCTGTGTAAATGTTTGAGACAAACTGCCTACCTGTCCACCATGGTAGTTGGTTCCTGCGAAAGAGCCCTGTATTCAACAGAAACAGCAATGTTTACTCTGTGTTAACTTCAATGTCACAGTGGAAAACCAAGAGAACATACTGACCTATTGCAATGATCAAGTAATTTACACTGATTACTACTATTCTGATTCATCTTGACTTATATGTCAAGTGACATATATGTGTGCGTATATATAGTACATATAATTGATAATTATTATTATTATTATATAATTTCTATTTATATAAATTCTAGTTTATATGTTGTTTTCAGCACTCTTGATTCTCAGAATTGGCATATATTCCATGAGTTGTGTGCTTGGGCGTGTCATTTTGCTTGATTACACAGACCAAGAAAGAGAAGCAGTCATCCAAGCAATTTTGACTATACTGAAAAAAGAGGTAACTGAACCCTCCTTCAGAGGTAAATTAACTTGATCTCAGCAAAACAGTGGGGGGATTTTGTATGTTTGGGGTTTTTTTTTTTGTTTTTATCAGGAATTTACAAAGAAATAGGAAATATACTAATTAGACAGAAAAATGGAAATAGCTTTAACTTTTCCAAATGTGTTGCTCTGCTCCATTCTAAAAGCATTTGGAGCCAAGATTTTAGATCTAAGTTTCACTAGTTCAATCATACTGTTAATAACTTAAATTAAGATATTTTAACTTAGATAAAATATCTAAGAGCAAAGTCCAGAATCCAACAGGTCTACTATGAGATATTTGGGAAACAGATTCTTAAAAAAGTCCCAGGCCCCTCTTACAAACTGAGGAGCTAGTTTTGAATACAATGCTATGGTGGCAAGTCACTTAATATTTTGTCTTTAGCAGGTTCAAAATTGCTCATTTTAGCATAATGTGAAAAAAGCTTTCATCATACACAGAACTTCACAGGCAGAATTATTTCAAGAAATGTAGTTCCTTGGGAATTTTCCAGTGTGTGTACATACTATGAGAAATATATAAAGACAAAGAATACTTACTGAACCTCCACCGGGGCACACACACCCACCCTGTACAAAACACAACCAAACTTACTTTCCTGGGTCTATGATTGGAATAGGCCTCTGAATTAGTAAAAAAATCACATTCTGCTACTGTAAGAAAATGGATTATGAAACACTGCTCATAAACTTATCAAGCTCCACTTAAAAAGTTTCTTTCTCTCTCCGCTGCCCTTTTAAGCTGGCTGTGCACTTACTGATCCAATTTTTAAATAGAATCTTGTAAGTTCTCATTTAAAATTTACAGTAAAAACTCACCAAAAGGATGAGTAAAAAATTCTGAATAGTAATACAGATTTTTTTTTTTTCCCTTGAGGAGACCAGAGCGCCTAGAATTTTGCCAGGGCAGTGGTCACAGCACCAAGCCTGTCAGAATTCAAGAAGCATTTGGGCAATGCTCTCAGGCACATGGTGTCATTGTTGGGTGTCCTGCATAGGGCCAGGAGTTGGGCTCGATGATCCTGATGGATCCCTTCTAATTCAGCATCCCCAATGATTCTATGAATACATACAGTGCTCTTTAGATGACTTCCAGTGGAGGCCTATTAGGTAATTCCTACTCTGATAAAACTTAGTAAGGGATGGCCAGGGGTTCACTATTCAGTGTCTCACTTTCCACATTCAGTCTGGATGAAATGTGTGAAGGGAAACAGTTCTTGTGAAGGAAAGTTACACACAGCAATTTGTGAGTATATGACAGTAGCAGAACTGAACAGTACAGAGAAAGAAGAGCATACCTGTCCACCAGACTGTCTGACTCCTGAAGAAAAGCCCTGGAAAAAATGAGTAACTTAATTACTTCTGTGTTACTGGGTAGCATTTTCACTTGTTCTCTGTTGTTCTCAGTCTTTCAAATTGCTTGCATTTAAACATAAAACAAAAAATTGTCTTCTTAAACCATGATATGTTGAAGAAACATTTCCATGCCATGTCACAGGCCCCTGTATCATTTGCTCTTAACATGATCTGAAATACCAGACAGACTCATACTTAGCAATCCTCAGTCAGTCTGGCTTAAAGCTATTCTATCTTAGAATGTTTGTTTTTTGCAAAAAACCACGGGTCTGTGTTCCTGATGAACTTTGTACCCAAACTGCAAATACCATGAAAGTAGAAGTTTTACCTGTCCACTATACTGGCTGCTTCCTGGAGAAGCTATACCCTAAAGAAATGAGAAAGCATTCATATTTGTTGCACATTCTTTAACTTATGAGCTGTCACAGAAAAACACACTTTTATTTGTCTTCCATGGATTTAAGTGCCACAGGGACATGAACATTTACTTTATAACAGTACTGAAATCCACTGGACTGTACAGTGGCCGCTGTTTAAACAGAACAATGAAGTTTGAATCAAAGTCAGCTTCAGGCAGGTGTGAGTAGTGCTGCTGCCCTGGACAGTGTGCTCACAGCAGCCTTCTGTATTTTGCTTATGTGAGTGGGCTGACACAACAGAAAGTCATTCATCTATTAATCTATTTGGCCTAAACACTGTTTTGCTGTAAGACACCCCTTTAAAAAATATTCTGGTTTTCACCAAACAAAGAAAAAAAAGCGAACAATGGAAAAAACAACCCATAAACAGAAAAACCATTCTCACCTGTCCTCCGTAATGGCTGCCACCTGGGAAAGATGGACCCTGAAGCAAAGGTGCCAATTATTTCTCAAATCAAAAAGCTTCTTTAAGAGCTTTTTAAAGAAACACTATTTTTTGCCTCTTCCGCGCAATGAAAAATTACAGGAAGATAAACACTCAGCCTATTGCTTTATGTGTCACTCCATACTGGAGGCTATACCTCTAGGCAGCACTAGGAACTCTGTCCATCATCTTTCACTTCACAGGGGCGTGGAAAACCTCTTAGCAACTCCTCACCTTCTCCCCTCTTCCAATTTGAAACCATACTGCTTCTCAGACACCAACTCTGATACTGCATTTTGCTGATGGAAATGGGGTAGAGGAGGGATAAAACTGCTTCCAGCTGCTCCTTACTCTTAGAGCTAAGAAGCCTTGACAACATCAGGGCAGATTGAAATTAAAGATCAGAACTGCATTTAATACGACAGAAGCAGCAGATCTCCATAGTTTTGTATTGCTTCAGAACATACATCTTTAGATACCTATTATCAGATAAACAGAGTTTTCACAAAATATTTTTTCAGTCAATACAGAAGTAGCAAGTTTTGATGGAGAAACTGTGTGTTAGAATAAGAACTACACAGGAAGAGATTCTCACCTGTCCTCCATACTGGCTGCCTCCTGAAGAAGGTGACCCCTGAACAAAAAAACAATTAAATGATCTCTATACCATGTCATAGTACTCCTTTAAACTGTGTTCCATATGAAGGAGTAGCCAGTTTCTTTCACTGCAGAACTGTGAGTGGGCTGAACCAGACTGTGCCAAAATGGGTGAGGCTCATCTGCATTTACCATGATGCATCAGAAATGCGATCTTAAAAACTCTTTCTGTGGCTTGGTATCACATACATTTATAACCATTATATACTTAGCATCAAATTATATTAAAAATGGACAGAAACCCCCAAAGCAAATCCCAATCTCCTTAAGATGTTCTTTTACACAGAGAACTACCAAATCTCTTTGATAAAGTAGCAAGGGAAGAATACAAGGAAATACACGACAAGGGGAAAGTATTCACCTGTCCACCATATTGGCTGCCTCCTGAGGAAGGTGAACCCTGAAAAGAAACAAAAAGTAGAAACTGAAACTTTGTTACACCAATTTCATAGACTCATAGAATCATTTCATGATGCTTTAAAAGTTCTGGTTAGCTTCATTAAGTACTGATTTATTTCAGAGAGACATGATGTCTAGTTCTGCAAATGTCAGGAGTCAGTTGAGTCAACCATGTATTTCACATTCTATTTTTTCTTAGTCTTGGATAATGACCTTCATCTGAACTTGTTTTGTTTAACCACAGTAGCATCTGAACACTACAGAGTAAGATTTACTGAGAAGATTTTAGTTTAAATTAAAGCTAAAATAGACAGTCAGGTGGACGATAAATAAACTACAAAAATGGGGAGTATTAATGCTTACTTGTCCACCATACTGGCTGCCTCCATAAGAAGATGACTCCTGGAAAAAAATTGGTAATTAGTTATTTCTTAATATCTAACTTGTGGAAAGACATGGCAAAGACTGTATTTTGTTATTTGAATGTTTGTGTGTAATTATCCCAGAATAAATTCTGTGGTTTTTATCTTTCTTGAATTCACAATATTACTACAGAGTATAGACCACTGACAATTTTCTTGATACATTAAATTGAGGTCCTTAATACGAGTCAAATATTTATAAAACAAATATGTAATATAAAACATTAAAAGTAAGAGCTTACATGTCCTCCATATTGGCTAGCTCCAGAGGAATATGAATCCTGTAAAGAATACCAGATGAGTGAAATACCTGCAGTAGGATTTCCTTAAATCAAAACATGACTCTGCCAGGACAACAGGAGCAAGAGAGCAAGGTAAGAATGAAGACAGGCGAGCAGGACTTTCAGAATGCTTTAATAACTAGAATTTAAGTTGAGCAAGGTAAGTTGGGAAAATACCTGAGATCCTTAGCAAGGGTGGAAGGCAAAGACCTAGTGCTTTGTTTGTGTGACATGCTGGAAAGGTCAAAGTGGCATTCTTTCCAGTTCTTTCTCTGCTCATTTCTGGAGAATGGCATTTTTTTTTCTTTTGGAAAGCTGAATGCTGGGCCACGGCCAGCAGTAAAATATTGGCTACCTAACAGGACTCTGAAAACCAAACTAAGAAAATTTACTGCAACCTCATACAACAAGAGGTCTCTTTAAAGAGGGGAGATTGGATTTGTTTTTCTTCACAGTGGAATTAGATCAAATAGGAATAAAAAATGATGCATTTTGATTCATTCTTTCCCCACGCGTATTTTTTTTGTGAGCTTCATTTTGCAAGTTTCCCAAAACAAGGGCAGTATTTTCTAAAAAACCCATTGTTATAATTCTTAGCCCGTATCTAACCCAAATGCTCGTTTACTGAGCTTTTGCTCTTTTTACCCAGTTCCCATATAAAAACTGGATTTAATTGAATGAATGAATAACCATCATTTTCAGAAGTGGCAAACTGGCTCTCCTTTTGGAATGAGTGCTTACCTGGCTATTGTACTGGCTGCCTCCAGAAGAGGATGAGTCCTAGGGAAAAAAAACAGACATCAAAACAACCAGTTATTTTGGTCTAAAAGAAGCATTTTGAAGCAAAACTTCCTGAAAGATAGCACTACATAAGTACTAATACTAAACGTCCTTGCAGTAAATGATCTAAGAGGAATACAATCACATAAATCCATGTCCTTGGGGGATATTTTTACACAATTCCAAAGAAGTCAATGGAATTGGCTCCCAAAGTAAATATTTATACTGGTATCTACCTGTGTTTGTGACAACAATTTTCATTGTAAGACTTCTCTTTGAATGAAAACTATTTCAAATGGAAAGAGAAACTGGGAGTGCTGCATGAGTGTCCTATGTGTATTTTTTAGTTACAATTAAAAAAATGTTCTGAGTATATTTTTAATTGTAACTAAAGTACGTTATTTTCACAAGTGTATGACTTCTATTAGGCACTGGCTCTTTTTATCCTCTCTAGCCATTATATTGATAAAGCAAACAGGACACACTTAAAAGCTGATGAACATTGCTTACATTTGCAGAGGAATCACTTCTGACTAAAGTAGGGGATCCACCCTAGAAAGGAAAAAAAGAAAAGAAAAATTAGCCTTTGTCTTTGATCATAAAGTAGAAATGAAACAAAACCTTAGAACATCTGTTCTATGGCATTTCAAAGGAAGAATATCATAGCCTGAAATTAATTACACTTACTTACTTTTATCAATTTGCCAAGAGGGAAAAAAGCCTTTTTTTGGCCCAGAAGATCATAAGTCATTAAGCATCATATTATATCTACCCATAACTCATTGCCTAGGAAATAAGAGTATTACCCAAGGTGCAGGAATGTCCTTTACATTCTACATGTTGATTGACCACATGTGATTTGCTTTGGAAAGCAGGGATTACCCTATTTCATAGTCCTTAAATAACTTCATATGGACTTAAAAGCACAAGTGAGAAGTAACTCAGTTTTTGTTTTTGTTTTAAATTTGGTAAACATTGACTTTTTGATACAAATCTATGACTTGGTATTATTTTATCTTCCTTTCATGATAGATCTTTTGTCAATCAATTCTGCTGTTTAATGAAGTCTTTTAAGGGTTTTTGAGAAGAGATACACATCTCTGTAAATACTGTATGGTAACTGACATCACTGCTCAGAGAATGCAACTCACTGCCAACTTTGGGGCTTCCTGGCTTTTATCAGAAATAATGTGGCCAGCAGCACCAGGGAAGTGATTGTCCCCCTACACTGAGGGGGGGCTGATGAGGCTGCCACCTTGAATCCTCTGTTCCCTTTTGGGCCCCTCACTACAAGAAGGACATTGAGGTGTGGGATTGTGTCCAAAAATGGCAGCAGAGCTGGTGAAGGGTCTGGAGCACAAGCATTGTGAGGAGCAGCTGAAGGTGCTGGGGTTGTTTAGCCTGGACAAAAGGATGCGCAGGGGAGACCTTATTGCTCTCTACAACTCCCTGAAAGGAGCTGTAGCCAGGTGGGGGTTGGTCCCTTCTTTCAAGTAACAAGCAATAAAACAAGAGGAAATGGCCTCAAGCTGCTCCAGAGGAGATTGGATTCTAGGAAAAAATTTCTTCACTGAAAGGATTTTCAAGCACTGAACAGGCTGCTGGGGAAGGGGCTGAGCCACCACCCCCACAGGTATTTAAAAGACATGTGGCACTCAGGGACATGGTAGAGTGGTGACCTTTGGCAGTGCTGAGTTAATGGTTGGACTTGAGGCATTTTCCAACCTAAATGATTCAATGATTCTGTAACACTGAATCTTGGCATAATGAGAAATAACTCCTACCATATCAGAAACATCTAAGTCACCAGAAGAACAACGAATATAAAATTAAGAGTACATTCAAACAAGTAAGTTGGAAATAAATAGGATCTCACATAATTTCCCAGTTAAATAGTTTAGTAAAAGAAAATGTATAATAAGCAAGTAGCACTTACAGAACTTGCCCCAGAACAATCACATCCACCCTGTAAAGAATGCAGAAATTATTTAAGATATCAAGAGCACAGGACTGAAGTGGGTTCTAGTTACAACTCAAATTACTTCTACCATCCCAGGCATGCAAACCATAAAGCCACATTCTTAACTGCCCAGCTTCTAGAACTGAGTCTATTTCATCCAATGCTACTATTTCTGCAGTTATTCTGACGGGGCAACAAACTGCTAATTTTTTTATCTTCAAATTTTCTTACTTACAATTTTTATGATGTTAAAAACATTGCTCATGAAAAGGACAAGTAAAAATTTCTGAGTGGTACTATAGAAAGCAATTTTTTTTCCTAAACAGGCCAGAGCACCTAGAGTACATGCAGTACTGTTTCATATTACAGATTATAGAGAAAACAGGTGATTTCTACTTTTATAAAACTAACTGAGAGGTGGCCAGGAGTTCACCATTCAGTGTCTCACTTCCCACTTTGAATATGCACGAAATTTATGTAGCACCAAAGCAGGTACAGAAGCTCAGATGCATGTGCCAAACAGTTACCACTGGCTACCCTGGCTTGCAGGATGTCCAAATGACATGGCAAAAGAAAATAACGTGTTGCTGAGGCTTTGGGCAAAAAGGACATCGATGAGGGAAAATGGGTCTTGTGAAGGAAAACAGTTCTTGTGAAGGAAAGATAACAGAAGTAAATTTGAGTGCCTGACACTAGCTCAGCTGAAGACCGTGGAGAAAGAAAATCATACCTGTCCACCAGACTGGCTGCCTCCTGAGGAAGGTGAGCCCTGGAAACGTCACATTCTCATTTAAAAACTTTTCTTTGACATGTGCATTTAAATACAAGGTATTGTCTTTTACTCTTTTAACTATGTTTCAAAAGATCTATCAGGTTGAGAACACAATTTTATCTTTAGACAGATTAACAAGGATAAAATAAACCACAGAGTAGTCTGGAAACTTAGGTATTACCAATCTGGTAATATTTTCTTGAAATATGTACACTGGGGGAAAAAACTCCTCACAATAACGACAAAGAAGAAAAATTTCCCACCTGCCCACCATACTGGCTGCTTCCAGATGAAGATGAGTCCTGAAAAAAATAAAAATCACTTAGTTTATATTTAAAATATATAGATTAATGCCAAATATTTATTACTTTCATTTTTCCTGGTGCTAAAACATCAGTTAATACATGAATTGCATTTTGACTACTCTGCTTGCATTTGGACTTTTACATAGAGATACGTTAGGAAGAATGAATCAATCTTGTTCACAGATCAAAAATTGCTGTAATACAATATGAGGCCTCAAACTTTCGTATGACAGATACTTGAGGTCAAAAATACGAAGATTTAGTATTTACCTGTCCACCGGAGTAGCTGCCACTTTGAGAAGATGACCCCTGCAAAAAGCAGACCCAATTTATTTTTGTTTGAAATGGCTTCTGGAGAACGAGACTTTTGTACACAAAAATTTTTAAATTTTTTTATTTAAACAGTTTGCAATTTGATTTCAAGAGACATGATGCCAGATGTCATGAAATTCTAGGAAATAAATAGTTTGGTGTAATATACTCATTGGGATAATTTTTAAATAGTACAGCCATTTTGGAAGGGAACTGCAAATAATAAATAAAATAGATGCTTACATGTCCACCTGACTGGCTGCCTCCTGGGGAATAAAAATCCTGGAAAAATGTATTGAAATTACATGAAAAAACCAAACCCCAAAACCTGGAAAGATCAGAGTGGAAGATAAACACTCCTTCTTGCTTCTCCACATTCCTTATTTTTCTGTCATGGATTGCTCAAGAAAAACAAAAAAAATCTGCTGTCTTTCTGTATAAAACACTACATTCCCCTTCAGGACTATTGCTAATTGCTCTTTTGGTGGAAGATATTCTTTAGGATACAACAGTTGAAAGAGTTATATCTCCAACAAAATAATTTATCAGTCTGTGTCATTAGAATAAGTACAGTATGTGCCATGTAAAAACGATAGGAAAATGGAAGCCTTCATAAGTAAGTCATACAGCCCAACAAAGCAAAGGGTTGTGTTTAGAGTAAGTGCTGGACAAATCATGGTATTGAAGCCCTTTGCAGCGAAGCAATGGTTTAAAAAGCGCAAGGACTTGAACAAGTAAATCGTGCTATCATGATGTAAGTTTGAGATTCAGGAGCACACGTCAGCATCAGGTGGGATTTCTAGCAGAGCTTTAACTATATCCTCATTCTCTCTGTGCTTGAGGACTTTCTGTCCCACACTGGAAGCTGCCCCAGGGTTTCCACACAAGATGTAATTTATGTGCTGGCGGTTGCCAGGCGCTGGGGCCGGCACCTGGCGATGAGTAAGGAAGGAGGGCTTACCCGTTCACTCTGGCGGCTGCCAGTTGGCAAGGCAGAATCCTAAAAAATACCAGAATCTAGTTATTGCCAGGGCAAATATTACTATTTCTTTCTAAGCAAGGGTGGAAGGCAAAGGAAAGTACGCTTGTGGGAAGGTTGAAAACGTAAGCTGTAGGATAAGCAGTCTACAAGTTCTTTCTCTGCTCATTTCTGGAGAATGGCATTTCTTTATTTTGAAAGCTGAATCTTGATATAGTGAAATAAAGGAATGAGATCGCATCTCAATCTATTTTATTTCCTCCAGAATGTTTCAGTGCAAAACATCAACATTTGCAAAGCTATCTTGATTTTTTTAAGACCAAGGTGTGGTACACATCTGCTGTTATACCTTAGTTTCTTTCAGAGGGCTTTTTGGGCCCTCTGTACTATCTTATTTTAGCTTTCTTGAATATCCATAAGAAGATTTTGATACAGAAAGTGCATTTAAACTATTGACACAGTATATTCATGACTAAAGTGCACAGCTGAATTTATAATTATTTGCAGAGAGCAATTTCCTCCTAACGAGGATCCTGGAAAACACTTTAAAATTGTAAAGTTTCATAAACAGCTTCAGCAGAATTAACAAGAAATACACTTTAGTCAGTAGAAAAGTCTTCTTCTTAAGAAAAGCAGGCAGTTCTCACCACACTATATGAAAACAGACCATTCCTATGCAATATATAGATGAAGGAACTTAAATCTTATATATCTGGTATTGGAAAAACAAACTAAGTGTAGTGCAAATTGGGGATGGAAAGAGGGAAGTAGTCATATACTAATATTGAATTCTGGTGGAAATAGTGAAATAAAAAGAGCTTTCTTTGTTATTGCTACTTCTAACAACCAATTCAAAAAATGTTTGATTGTCAGAAGTCAGAACTGTTGTAACTGCAATTTAAATTTGTGAAGTCCTTATCATGCATAGCACATGTGACATCATGCATGTGACATCCGATAAGGTAAAGGTCCATGTAAGCACCTAGATACTTTAAAAAGTTTGGAATTATGATATTGATATTGATATTGTTGAGAAGAAATGCTTACACTATCTTCAGTTTCACTGCCTCCCATGGCAGGTGAATCCTGTAAAACAATGGAAAAAAATTTATTTTCGTATAAAAAAGACTATTACATGTTATTAATTGTGCAGAATATAAAACAGAAGAATAAAACTAACTAACCACTTAGAATCTCCAATTTGACCTAAACTAGGGAATGTGCAAGAAAAGAATAAATATGTAACTTTTACCTGTTGCTTAAGCAGAAGAGGCTGGAAAAAAACCCCTCCTTGCAAACATTCATTTTTATCAGGAAAAACTTTTCAATGAAGTTAACTTGCGAAATTATAATTCTTTATATTCAAAAATCCCACTATTTAAACTTTCAACTGCTTCTGCATAAGTAAGGTGTGTAAAGTAAATGCACAAAATATTTTCCTTTTGAATGAGGAAATGTTATGCTGACGCATAAACAATAAAGTAGTTAAAGCATTGCATAGTCACAGGGCACAGCTAAACCCAGCACACATAGTGCTACATAATGTACATACATAATGCTGCATACAGACAGCACACATAATGTTCTCTATGTTATGGAAACGTTTTGAGTTGTTACAAAAGCAAAGAGAAACAGAAGTTAAAATGGCATTTTCGTGGTCATGGTCACTTAAAAATAATTGAAACATAGAACCCAGTACACATAAGAACCAACACAGCAAGCTTAGGCTTTTCATCTAGGAGACAAATAACATTTACCTGGCCATAAGTGTCAGAACCACCATATGTGGAAGATCCACCCTGTTCAGAAAACATAAATAATGTATTGCAAACAGACTAATTTTTTTTTGGATGCTTACTGTAGGGATCTCCTTCTTAGCAGATTTTAAAAATATGATTATTTACTTAGTTATCAGAACAGTTAAGCAACTCAGAGTTATGTCCCTGTAAAACACTAATGTAACGTATTTTTAACTTAAATTCTAACTCCACTTTTGAATAGACCTTCATCTTGCTGGGAATTCAAAGCTAGCATTGGTGAGAAGAATAAGCCTTAAAGGTTGGATGTATCCTACCTTTTACTCCCCTATAAACTTTCAGACTACTTAGTCAAAAATATATACAAATTTACTCATTCCTAAGATAAAAGAGCACTTTCATGAGAATACAGTGAGAGCCAAAATACAGATATAGCTCTGTATTTACTTCACTCAGGGTATTTGCCCTCAGCAACATTTACACAGAGAGAAAACAAAGAATATTTACCTGACCATAGGATTCACTGCTGCCATCATAAGCAGAAGACCCTCCCTGAACAGAATATAAAAAAAGCTGATTAATTTGATTCCCCCAGGAAAGTGTTTTCCATCATTCACGGACAGAATAAGAGTGAAAATAAAAGAACTCTGTTATCTCTACAAACAAGAAAGAACACCTACCTGTCCATAAGATCCACCAGGATAGAAGGAAGGCCCTCCCTGCAGAAAAAAACATAGAAATTTACTGGTTTGTTGTTGAATTGTTCTCTCAAAGAATACTTTTAGGCTTCTCCAGTGCAGGCACAGTGACCAGAATATTTACCTGGTTACCGGAGTAAGAACTGTGGGAAGAACCTGGGCCACCCTGGAAGAAAATCACAGACCAGTTATATTCTTGCAGATGAGAGTTTAAATACCTGTATATCTGGTTCTCACTGTATACTCTTTCTCCCACTTTTGAGCTAATTTTTATGTGCCTAAGTCAAAGACCATTATTGTTAAAGTGGAAGAAATCTTCTGGCAGCAGCTTTCTTAGCCTGCTGAAACTTGAATTCTGCAAAGAAGCTGAGGAGGCCATTCTGTACTCTTCTCTGTCAAGCTGCACACCACCAGGTTACATCAGGGTTAATTTTTCTGCTCTGAGGGACAACAGTTGGGTCTGTACTATAGTGTGTCATAGCACCCATAATATTGAGAGTGAAGGAGCCAGGAGGATGGGAGTCTGTATTGTCCTGGTGAGGGAGGAAGAACTACTACCTGTCCATAGGATCCTCCAGGATAGAAGAAGGGCCCTCCCTGTGCAGAAGACAGAATGGGTTACTGGTTTATATCTGGCTATTCCTTCAGGGAAGGTTTTAGATGGAGCTTTTGAATAGGGCATTTTATCTGAATGTTTACCTGGTTACCAGAATATGTGCTGTATGAAGAACCTGGGGCTCCCTGAAATGAAAACACAGACTAGCTATTTTCTTGCAAACAGGATGGTGGAAATACCAAGGTATCTGAATCTCACTCTAGGCCAATACTGTTAAACAAGAAGGGACTCTTTATCACTAATTTTTTTAGTTAGACGGAAGATCATTCCATGGAAATTGTAAGCATAATTTAGTCTTTTTCTCTGACAGATTTCATGTGGTAAGGTACAAACAGCTGATTCAATTCTTAGGTGTTATGATAGACTCAACCTTTGGGTGTTGGTATTTCGCACAGCCACTACACATGGAATATAGGAATGAAGATAAAAGAAGTCTGTTATATCTACAAACAAGAAAGAACACCTACCTGTCCATAAGATCCACCAGGATAGAAGGAAGGCCCTCCCTGCAGAAAAAAACATAGAAATTTACTGGTTTGTTGTTGAATGCTCTCTCAAGGCATATGTTAGACTGCTCCTGTGCAGGCACAGTGACCAGAATATTTACCTGGTTACCGGAGTAAGAACTGTGGGAAGAACCTGGGCCACCCTGGAAGAAAAACACAGACCAGTTATATTCTTGCAGATGAGAGTTTAAATACCTGTATATCTGGTTCTCACTGTATACTCTTTCTCCCACTTTTGAGCTAATTTTTATGTGCCTAAGTCAAAGACCATTATTGTTAAAGTGGAAGAAATCTTCTGGCAGCAGCTTTCTTAGCCTGCTGAAACTTGAATTCTGCAAAGAAGCTGAGGAGGCCATTCTGTACTCTTCTCTGTCAAGCTGCACACCACCAGGCTACGTCAGGGTTAACTTAATTTTTCTGCTCTAAGGGACAACAGTCAGGTCTGTAATTATAGTGTGCCATAGCACCCACAATATTGGGAGTGAAGGAGCCAGGAGGATGGGAGTCTGTATTGTCCTGGTGAGGGAGGAAGAACTACTACCTGTCCATAGGATCCTCCAGGGTAGAAGAAGGGCCCTCCCTGTGCAGAAGACAGAATGGGTTACTGGTTTATATCTGGCTATTCCTTCAGGGGTGGTTTTAGACGGAGCTTTTGAATAGGGCATTTTATCTGAATGTTTACCTGGTTACCAGAATATGTGCTGTATGAAGAACCTGGGGCTCCCTGAAATGAAAACACAGACTAGCTATATTCTTGCAAACAGACATTTACATAAATGTGTCCATTCTGAATTTCTTTTCTTTCGAATAAAACATTAAAAGAGAATGCTGGTTGGTACTTTTTGTTAGAGATAAGGAAAACCTTAGCAAGTTCTGCTATTTCCTGTTGAGGTTAATAGATCTGAACATAGTACTAACATTTCATTTTACTCTTTCTAATCACAGAATCCTATGTCATACCTTGCAGACTCTGCATTTTTACAGATGATCATGACCTTGATGGTCTTTTTAAAAACTGCCAGAATACTGAACTTCCAAGAGTAAAGAGTATCTAGGAGAGAATATTTTTCAGCTCACCACTTAAAGGAGAAGACTATTTACCAGTGCATGACATTCACTATTACTGTCACTTCCCCCTTATAAACATAACAGGGAAAGTGTTATTCTATGGTTAGATTGCTTCCTCTGAGTCTGTTGTAGACTAAGATCTTGTCTTTAAATGAAGCTTGGAGAAAAAGCAGAATAATTGCAGTGTGAGGAATTTGGGGATCCACATAAGTAAGACTATTTTTTCCTTTGAAACAAGATGGTTTAACTACGTATGGCTTTGATTCTTAACTTATAATATTCTCCAGGTTTGAAGAGACTTTCATGTAACTCAAAGCTTTTAAATCTAGAACAAAGCTTTTTGCAAGAATTTTTCTCCCGTGCTGAAGAATCTTCAAGGAATCATAGAATCACAGAATAAGTTGTGTTGGAAGGGACCCAAAAGGATTATCAGGTCAGACTCCTAGCCCCAAAAGTCACACCATGTGCCTGAGAGTATTGTTGAAATGCTTCTTGAATTCTGTCAGGCTTGGTGCTGTGAGCACTTCCCTAGGAAGCAGGTGACTCTCTTTTATGTAAGATTTATGAATAGCAGTTTGTTTGTGTGTATACATCTACCTACAGCTTGCTTTTTTATTATTATCAGAACGTAACCTATCATGGCCAGTCTGTTTACATTCCAATCTAAGCACTGTAGCTGCCATGTGTAGAGGGCCCTGGACAGAAAATGAAGTTCATTTTTTAATTCAGTTTACTCCTTTGCAAAGATCACTGAATTTTACTGTTGGGTGAAGGCAAAGATCAAGTCTATTGCTACACAGTTTATCAAACATTTATTCACAGTTGATCTGCTGATATGACTGCAAACTGGAAAACAAGCTCTTGTGTATGAAAGAGGACACATCTGCACTGAGAATTGGTTTATAATGTGTCCAATTTTGATGTCTTATTTTCTTCATGTTGAAAATTTTTGTTGATAGCAATCAAATATACTCTTTTCTCCCAACCAAGCTGTTAAAAACTAAGGGGATTTTTGCAACAATTAAACCATGCAAAGAAAATGTTGATTAGAATGAAAAAAAACCCTTGCACATTTTTGCTTATAAATGGCTATTTTTATACAATCATGCAAAAAATAAAAATGTTTCTCCTCAATGAAGTTTCAGTGTTATTTATTTTAATAGGCTAGTTTATGTTTTAAGGCACATAGGTCATGATTACTGCTTAGCCTCGATTAGATGAAAGAGGTGGTATTGTAACTGACCAAAATTACTGTTGCTATATTTTAAGTAAATGAAGTTAAGTTCAGAAAGCAGTAATTTCTTTATATAATTAGTTTGCTTAAATAGCATGGGATTTTTTATAGAAAGAATAATCCACAAAATGCTTCTTGTTGAAATGGAAAACTAAAAAAGTACTACACCATTCAAATGGGTTTATGTAAATACAGCTTCAATAAAAGGTTCAGAAATATGTATCCTGATAGAAGACAGGTGACTTTAAAATCCAGGGGGACTTTTAAAGCCAGAAGCCTGGTAAAGCTAGTCTATAATGCCCACATAAGCACATTCCTTGCCTTTTTCCTGGCACAGAGGCATTGCCTAAAAGAAATGTTTATTCAGTGCAACTGACAATGAAATTTCAGTGATTCTCTTTAGTGGAAAGAACAGTTTAAATGTTGATTTAAGAGATTATATTTTGAAATATTTATCAAATTTTGAATTTTTAATCACGGAATTTTATTGTACCAGTGAGAAGGACAAGGAAACTAAGCTGGATGCAACTAAATGCTGTGGTTACTACAAGGTATATTGACGGGTTTTGAAAGTAAGGAATAATTAGCACATAATAGTCAAGTGACAGAGCATCTGGATCACCAAGCACACTTACAGAAAATAAGTGGCCAAATGGTAATTTTGCAGATAAGTGGAATTCATTCTTCCATTTAATTGTGTATAGTTCTACTGGTACTAAGGAAATTACCATTAATGTTTAGTGTTAACCAAAAGTTCATATTTACAAGGTGCTTAATTCAAAATACTCCATTATGTAGAAGGAAGTATAAACTCAGAAAAATAATTACCTGTCTGTGACCACTGCTTCCATCAGGACAAATGCAACCACCCTACAAATTAAAAAAAAAAAGGAAACAAATATTGCTCTGTGGAAATTTGAAATAAAATCTTATTTCAGATGCAAAACTGTTTAGGGGAAGAAAGCCTGAAATTACCTACAGAGTAGGTGTGAGCTTTCCTGTACCCAGAACAAATGAGGGGACAGGACAGATGTGCACAGCTAGCGTTTGCTTTGGAAGCCAGGCTGATAGTGCATCTCTCAGTGCCATGTCTCAATGACAGATGCCTCAGCAAGACAATATCAGGGTAGTCAGGAGTATCACCATTGTGCTATCCCTGATAAAACACATGTTATATTGAAGCAGTGCTAAAAAGTGATTTCGGAGAGCCTTTTCTGATAAATTTAATGTGAATAGAGTCACTTCATTTACAAGTTAATGGATAACATCACCCACCAATCTTCCATGTAAAACTACTTAAACTCTGACTCCTGAATTTAATTAGTTTAACTACTAGGAAGCTATCTGAACAAAACTAGTTAAAAATAAAAAAAATCCTGACCTGATTACTTGATCCACTGGTTGCAATAAATGATCCACCCTGTGAGGAAAACAATTGTATTTTATTAAAGCATTTTATTAGAACCTAAAGTATAAAATTATGTAGTGAGAAACTCTGTCACAAACTCTATTACTTCCCTGCACCAACAGGTGAAATGATCAAATTATTGTGAAATTATTTTGAAAACATTGAATTATTGAATTATTGTGAAAACATAAATTAGGATGAAACCTAATTAAGTGATTTGATACAATTCACAGGGAATGGGCATTAGGGAAACTAATTAAGAAAACTGTTACCTTCCAGAGCTCAGAGATCTGTCTGCACTATTGAATTAAACTTCAAACTCTCCAAGACAGAGGACTATGCTAATGTTAAATCTACATAATGCTGGGTGCAGCACAATTTCAGATCCTTGGGAAGCTGATGGGTACCAACACAAGATAAGAAACTAAAAAAACAGAACAAGGTCCCTCTCTGGATCAGTTAAAATTCTCATAATTCTCTAATATATACACTGCTGCAGCAGTACATAATCCTACAGAATATGAAAGTTGGACCTACTTTTGTAACAGAAGTACGTAATCCCTAACATGGACCTTCTAACCAAATTCAAAATGAAATTATTATATATATGGCCATTACCATCACTAGAGCATGAAACTATATAGTTTGTGTTTTTCAAATGAATTTTACAAAATGTTATGTGAAGAAACACCTGCAATTCTTACCTGCTTAGTGGGGTGAAGGAACAGAAGAAACTGTATTCTGGGCCCAATACCACTATTTACAACTGTGCAAAATTATAACATTATAGGGAAAATGCTGTCAAATCAAAATAGCATCCTACAGAACAGAAAAATTACTGGAACCTAACTTTCAAAATGAAATATAGTTTATCAGAAAGCTCATTGACACTATGTTATTACCTGGATGTCAGAGTGGCTGCTATTTGAAGGAGAAGATGCATTCTGTGAAGAAACAAAAAATGACACATTTATCTGTAAGGGTAATAAAATAAAATACATAGTTCTGTTAGGAAAGAATGACCTAACCCTAAACAGAATTAATTCCCTTTTGTGGACACTGGATCTTTCTTCTTTTTTGTAGGTAATACACAGGGAGCTATAAGCTTACCTCTACCAGCAATAGTTCAGAAAAAGTGACGAGAACGGTTTACCTGTACATCATAGGCTCTTCTGCTTAAAACATGTGACGTGTCCTGCAAAAAACAATAACATTCACTATTAGGAGATGAAAACTGTGATCAGTGATAGGTCTTTTTTTCTTTCCATATTATTTGTTTATAACAGGTGCAGACCCATTATTGTGTACATGGAGTGGGAATGCATTATTATAAACTAAAAGGCTATTTGCACATAATTATTATAGGCTACTACTGAGTTTTTGCAGCTATACAATACACATATCTGTATCTCCTACACAACTGCTGGGCACAATAAACTAGCAAACATTATTATTTCTTACTTCTTATTCTATCTTTCTTCATCTAAAACGTTAGCTGTCCTTTGTTTATATGATACTCATTTAATTTTAATTTTAGCTTGGACCAATTCTGTATGTGCTTAATGAAGAACAAGAATTTGAGGTGCCCTATACTTCAAAGCATGATTTTCATGTCTTTTTTAAAATACGTATACTTTCTTTAAAGAAATTCACCCAAAGAGCAAATAGTCAAGTAATTTTATTTTACTTTCCTCTTATGTAGGAGAATATCAACTAGTACAACCATAATTAGGGGGAAAATCAGGTATAATTAAGACAGATTAGGTATAGGTAGGACCAAAATCCTACAAACAGGCAAAAAGTAAAAGAAAAAGAGTGTTACTTACTCTGGCAACAAGAACTTTCTTCTTTGCACAGCCAGAACGCTGTAAAGAAGCCACAAGCCTGTTATTACTTTGTTCGTGTAGTTGTCTACATGAAATACTTTAGCAAAAATCTACTACTTGCCAAGGTGATGTTTGGAAATGGAAAATGTCCAGAGCTTTCATTTTATTAGCAGTAAGAGTCTTAAAAAGCATATTCTTTGTCTGTTTTCACTTTTATCCCTTTCAACAGAAGTTCCTGCTTAGGGGAGTCTCCCTCAGCTGAACCACTGTAGTTTAGAGAACAATCTGTATAATGATTCTTTCTGTTGGTTTTGTTTTTTTGGGTTTTTTTTAGCATTCCCCATCCTTCTTTATGACAAAGCTTAGAAGCAAACTCTTTTACAAGGAAGTCCAGCAATAGTGACTGGATAGACAGATAACCAAGGGAATACTGACATCTTTCATGAACAAAGGAGGAAGTGGTGATGCTCCTAAACAGGCCTTGCTGATGAAGGATTTTTTTTTTCAGAACGTTTTGAATTGAACCTAGTGCAATGCATTCAAGGTAAATATGAGCCAAAACAAAAGGTGCTTTCAGAAGGCCTCTGTACTTTCTAGAATATGTTTGGTGCAGTACTTAAGTACTACAGAGGAAAAATACGGAAAACAATGAAGCAGAATAGTGAATGGCTGAGAACTGAAAAGGCGAGTAGCTGATGACAGAAGGTTACTCTAGATGGCAGTAAAACAAAAGGAGGTTGTGACAGATGGAAAAGCTTTGCTATGAACAGAAACAAGTAGGAGAAAATGTAATTTATTTACTCAACAGTGTATTTGCTTGGTCACAATCTATCCATGTTAATCACAGTTTCTGCTTGTAGGACAGATGGAAAGTCTCGACAGAGAGAGCAATACTGGGTAATACCGGGGACAAATGTTACTTTATAACAGCAGCATGTAAGTGACTTTAAATCTGAACAAGTGAGAAAAGCTTGAGATGACTACATGCCTCATGTATACAGGTGATTAATTCCCAAATAACTTTTCAGTCAAAGTGGATATATTATGAAGAAAATGTGTTAGTTATATTCTTAGAAGTATTGTGATGTTTTAAGTAATCGTGCAGCAGCCTTGAATACAGAGAAATAACTAACTTTTTGAAGGGTATTATAAAGCAATCATATACTAAAGGTCAACAGGTCTAATATAGAAGTGTTCAGTTTCTAACACTGTCTCTAGTCATTAGAGTCATTAGTCTGAATACAGAACAAACAAAGTACTTACCTGATTATTGGAACTGTAGGTAGTGTCATTCTGGAAAAGAATACATTATTTCCTTTTTAAAGAATTATTTAAATAAAGTAAGCTTACAGAAAATGAATTGTTTCTGATACTGCATACAGACATAACAAAAATCACCTATTGCTCCCATTCTCCACAGCCTTGTCTAAATTAGTTTGAAATTCTACCATTCCAGTCTGAAAAACATTTTAATAACAACCTTAGATTGGTAGAAATGTAACATGAAAAGCAGTGGAATATCTGTCGCTTCTTCTTGCATTCATTTTATGTACTTCAAGATTTTCTTTCAGGTCTTTTTTTATTCTTTTCTTTAATTAATGTAAAATTTACCCTTAGACTTTGGGGAAAATCATCTCTTACAGGAAAAGCATTGAAATATTTTTATTCATATTTCATTTCTTCAAGTCAAATGCATTTAAAAGCACTAAGTGTATCTGTAAACATATGTATGACCATTTTCAGCAAGAAAGAGGCAGTTGCTGAAACAGCTATTAGTGTGGAAACTCAGCATCCTTTCTGCATCATTCTGCTCCAAAAACAGCATCTAGCAGAGCAATATTTTCTCATCTACATGAAAAACATTGTGATGAAAATATATTAGAGACAGCATACTCACATCATCACAAGCATTGGGATTGCTATCATCTGAGAAATCTTGTGAGTCCTAGAAGGACATCAGATACCAGTTATTTCCTCATAAGTATGAATTGCTAAAAATATACTTTCATGTTGTACTCTACAAGACAGAAGAGATGCTCATGCAAAGGAGAAGCTGAGTTAAATTAAATTATGATCTTTATAAGACAAAAAGGAGCCAAATAGCTGCAATAGTGGCTGACAGAGAATGTTCCCATCCTCAGTAAAGAGAAAAAAACAACAAAACAAAGCAAGAAAAGCACAGAAACAATTATGTTTTATTACATCTTTGAGAAAGATGATGCAGGGACTACAAATAACATGCAACCAGGAGAAAGAAAGAACTACTTACCTGATTCTCGTAATAGGTGTCTGAGGATGATCCACCCTTTAAAACAAACAAAAAATGCAATCAAAATTGGAGAAAATTAGGATATAGAAAACCTGATTTTGAGCAGAGGCTAAAGTTTATATGAACTGATGTACAAGTAGTGAAATAGAGTATTACTTACTTGGCCACCACCATAGTTTTGTGAGTAGGATCCATCCTATAAAACAAACAAATATAAACTCTATTTCAGAAGAAACTGTGATTTGGTTCAGAGGCTGTAAAGCTGGAATGAACAATTGCCTAGGATTTCTTTGAACAAATACAATTTTCAAGATATCTGGATAAATTATCAAATATTATAAAAATTCTTACCAGGACAAAATCAAGGTCTACCTACCTGGTTGTCACCATAACTTTGGGAAGATGATGATCCACTCTGCCAAGAAAAAACAGCAGCAAAATAATTAGAATTCACATTGCCATATTGCAGATCAGATATTAATCAGCCATCATGGAAGTTAAAACCATCATAAAACCTCAGTGGGAGGCAATACTTACCTGGCTACCACCATAGTTTTGTGAGTATGAACCACCCTATGAAAACAAAACAGCAACAGTTATAATGCTGGAGAGCTGAATTTTATCTGAGTGCATACAGCTATCCTGGGTTGCTGAGTTCTATGGAAGTTCTATGTAACTTCCACTTTTGTGTAAGTGGAATTTCAGGGCCGATAAAAAGTATATCTGCAGAGAATGAGTTACAAACTGGGCACAGAGAGACTCTGCAAGAGTCTATATCCCCATGAGCAAGAAAACTGTACTGAGGATTAGAATTGCTTCAGAAGTTTTTACCAATGGACAATAAAGAGCTACCTACCTGACTACCCTGTGATCCACCCTGTGATCCACCCTGTAAATCAGATAAAAAATGTTTTAGACAGTCACTGTTTGGCCATGGAATATTTTTGATGAAAGCTATGATACTTGCTTAGAAAGAGTAAGAAGCACAGGCAGATATGCAATATGGACACAATTTCTAACGCAATGAGCACAGATTGCCAGTAATACAACGGTAAATACTAGATGAGACATAAATCAAGGAACCTCAAACATTTAAGTAATGTCTAGTGCACAGACAAGTTCCATTCTGAACACTCTAGAGAATGTATTTTATTTTCTCCTGTAGAAAACCTAATTTATACAAATTGAATGAATTTATACAAATTCCCCTGGTAGCATTATTACATAGAAAGCTGTGACCTGTGAGATACAGTGGCCTCGAGGAGAAGGTTTTAAATAAAATACTCAGTATGTTTCAATGTACCCTCTTCAGAAGAGGAATGTAACTCCCTCCAGTAAAATCAGAAGAGACATTTGTAGAAGTCTTAAAGTCGAAAGTGCATAATAAGAACAGTGAAATCCTCAACTATTGAAGTGAGTGGGAAATCTGCCATTCGCTAAAATGAGACTGAGGCTTCATTCAGAACAGTGAAAAATGAAATGAAAAGTATTCTCTTTCAATGTTCTAGAAGATTATAGAACAAAATTCCAACATTTTCTTTTTTCTTAAAAAGAAATAGGTCCTCTTTAAAAAATTAAGAACTACTATAAAATATACACCTATTTAATATCAAATTCTATCAAGTTAAAAGTTATATTCAGTGCATTGTACATAGTGTACCACATTATAACAACATATTGTAGCAACATCTGTTCGCACATTCATAAATACAGTAAATATTTATATTGCTAAAACACAGTATTTGTTGAAATGATGAATCTATCCAATTTTTCTGCTTCTTATGAAAACTCAAAAGAAGTATTGTGAACAAAAAAGAAATCATCTATTGCTGCTCTGTTCCTAATTTTTAACATCACAGAGATGACTTCTTTAAACATAGCTGACATCTTTTAAGGTAGTGGTTTGTAGAGCGCCAGCACTTGAACTTGTAACAAATACACATGCAGCTGCCTATAGTTCACTGCACAAACTCAGTGAATTGTTAAGCCAGTTTGTTTCAGGAAGGCAGTCCTAAACATCTTCTGGCTTTTGATAGGAAAAGAGAGGCTGGTGAGCTCCAGCCCTGATTTAAGTCATGCCAGTTAAGCAACTCTGCAGCAGACTTCTTCTTTCCAGAATCTGGCCTTAATGTCCTAATGATTTAGATGTTTCACAAACACAATACTAGGAAAAAGAGGCAAAAAAGACTTCAAAGCCCCTTTGATACTTCTGCATATAGGCAGATAGTGAGTTCTAATCTCAAAATTTGTAAGATTACATGGATTTGTGCAATATGAATCTGAATTTGGGACTAATTGAGTTAGTGGCAAAACTAATTGTGGATGCATCTTAAAATAAGAGGAGAAAGACCATTTACCTGGTGGCAGGGATTGCTGTCATATGAATAACCCTGTCAAAAACCAACCAAACAAAAAGGTTAATGCCATTTTTCTTGCAAAGTATTTAGTTTCCTTAAAGTTTCTTCAATGAGAACTAATACATACAACAACATACAACTTTACAGAGGGTGAGTTAAATTTTATTTAACCCTTTAAGTGTTTGGCTTTACCTTCTGTCGCTCTCATACCCCTATACAAGCATCAAGACACATGCACACAGACAATCAAAAGACTACTTGTGATCCACGTGGAAAGAGGTAGGTTGCTAATTGATATCTCTCTGTACCATCCTAGTTACTCTTGATTGGCAAAGAAGAACTGTTGGTGGGGCTTTTTTGGAAGCAACTCTTACTGTTGGGTGACCATCTATCTAAATGTGACCATCAATCTCTTGCTATGGATTTAAACAAGGCTTCTGCTCAGAGCCATTCATTTATCCATTTTGGGTATACTTTGTGGATGAGGAACAGTACACAGAAAGTGTTCTACCTTGATTGTCACCCTCCCATTATTACAGCACAGGTCTTCTCTTGATAAGTCAATCTGTGACACAGCTTAGTGGAAATAACCCATTCTTCAGTGTTTATCAGTTTTATTGCTGGTAACTGTGTCCTTGTTGTATTGCCCCTTACGATGCTTTCATATGCATTTCCATTCATGCCTAATTTACATCAATCCTAATATTTCTGCTAAATACTGCTAAAAAGGTCTGTATTTATAATTATCCCTCATTGTGTTGGCTTTCCTCAATATATTTATTTAAACACAGGTTTATTATTGGCCTCATCCATGATCCTTTCACCTGGGATCTCATCATGAAAGGCATTGTCTTTACATCACTGTAGACATACACAAGTTGAAATGGAACTAGGACGAAAATTGCTAATTTAATTCTTATTCCATTTGAGCCACTCTCTATTCCTATTGTTTTCTATAGAAAATAAATGGAGGAAGATCCAAAAATTCCCAAGCGAAGATTTTATATACTTATTGAGCAGACAGATTAATCAATTGTTTGTCTTCCATTAATAACTCTAAATGGGAGCAGCCACTTCATATTGGTTAAAATGGCCAACACTATCAGCCTTTCTTGACCTCTGAGCTAGATAAGTCCATGTAACAATGAAAACAATAGATTTCGAACTAACAAACATTATAGAAATTATTAAAAATGTGTTACTATTGCAAAGAAAGCTGGGTCTAGCTTTCAAATAGTTTGGAGAAAGAAAACTTACTTGTCCACAACCACTGCTGCCACCATAAGAAGCAGATCCACCCTGTGGGAAAAAGAAAACAGAGCAGCTCATCATCCAAATATTCCTATTCTCCGTTTCAAACACAGATATTCATTTTCAAGGGCTTTAGCTGCCAAGCTGCTTAAAAGGTATAGGATCAACTATATCCTATTGTGAATTATCTGGTAAAGCACTGAGTATGTTGAATACTTAAGTGCACCAGAAAGCTGACACCTGCATGCACTCCTTTCTACAGAGGAAAGTGCTGCTTCAGTGAGCCTGTTGTTGCCAGAGCCATACGAAAAAAGTTCATGACACTTAATTCTAAAGAGTACTTACTATATTATTTCAAGAAATAAACCACAGAATTCTCAATACATAAATGTGAACATCACATACATGCTGTATAATGACTAGTGACTAACTGATGTTTACCTGGCCATAGGAACTGCCACCTTGAGGCTGTAAGAAAGGCAAGAAGTCATTTCTAAACGAAATGTAATTTGTAAATGCAGAGGTGCGGTCGTAGCACAGAATGACAGAATACCAGAGAGAAAAGCCCATTTCCATTAAAGGTTCCTCTCTAGTACATTATTTTTTCCTTCATGGTATTTCAGTGGTACAAACCCAATCAAGGACCACTCAAAAACACCAAGAAGGAAAAAATCCCACCCATGCCCCAAAGCACATTTGCAAGACAGGCTCCTACAGAAACGCTCAACACATTTCAGCAACAAAGTCTCACCTGGCCATAGGACTGGCTGCCTTGGGAACCCTTTAAATAAAGAAAAGATAATTACCACCTTGACAAGGAGGCTTCTTTAAAGAGCATGATGTTTATGGAAATGTGAGATTCCCTAAAAGGCTCTTCCTGTGCTAAAGGACACAGAGCAGTTTGCTAACAGCTGTGCATTTGTGCAGCACATTGTCCTATTCTCAGCAGAAGCCATAGCCCAAATTGAGACCCAGACTATCAAGGGAAGCATCACTTCCAAAGTGTGCCTGTCATGCCAGTCACGGGGAGATCAGTGAAGAACTTTCTGCAGAACAGCCAGTTTGCTTACCTGGCCATAGGAACTGCTGCTGCCCGAGAAACTTGGTCCACCCTAAGACAAGGACATCATTTGGTTACTTTCCTTTCAGTAAGGGAGCCAGCCTGCACTAGCAACAGCAAGCACCTACACCCTAAAGCCATTTAGGATGGCACTATGAAGAGCCAGACATCTCCTGGCTCTCACAAGGATGCTGAGTGTGATGATTTCACACACTGGGATTCCAGATCAAGAAGTAGCACATGAATAAATGTTGAGTGTGAGAATAGACATTTTCAGAGAAAATGTCCTTTAAATTTCAAATTCTGAGGGATTGCTAAGTGCCTTTACAGTGCCAGTTCTGAAATGCCATATTTGGACTGGTGACTGACTGATGCTTACCTGGCCATAGGAGCTGCCACCTTGAGGTCTGTAGCCCTGTATGAAATTAATTATGTATTACATTAATTAATTATTAATTAATTATTGATCCATAGTTACTGAATTTGTGAAGCAGATGCCTCTCATGTCTCTTTGTGGGGCAAGAAAAGAGAATAAGAGAATGTACAGATTCTACTGCTTAACTAGAGTTATTTTGAAATTTCTTATTCTGGAGGAATAGGTGATCACACTGTTTATTGAAGGACAATCATAGAGTAGTTTTACATCTGTCTCAGACAGTACTCTAATCTTATGAGAGTTTCCCAGGAAGGGACACAACATTTTCTTATTATCTTTATTTTTCCTTCTGTTTTTCAGACACTGGGCTTACATGGCAAATGCTGAATACTAGGTGAATATTAATTTCATGTAGTTGTATTTTCCATTGGCCCCACTCGCATAATTCACTTCCTCTGAGGGAAAATTAGGGTGAAAAATAACTTTTAAAAATTAACAAAGAATCTTAGAAAAAATACAGGTTCATGAAATGGAAACAAAACAACGCAATTCAAAGTAGCAGGTCAAATGAATTAGACAAGGATGACTGTACTTCAAAAAAATTTCTCAGTTATCTAAAGTTACTGTGGTTATTATTTGCTGTTGCAATCTGCCTTCAATATAATCTCAAAAAAGAGCAGTTGTTTCAGGTACATGCAGACCTGTGGCACAGCTGCCTGGGAGAGTTATGAAGACAGAGATTACCAAAAAGTATTTGAAGTATCGTGTCTATCTTTGCTATCTGACATAGAGATCCTGACAAAACTCATAGTTGTTTTAGGGCTGCTTTAATCTACATAAAAACTGTGAAGGGAGGTAAACATTCATCAGTTGCAGGCTCCAAGACCAAATCTTCATTCAGTCTAGAACCTCACCCAATTTTCTCTAGCTTCTCAACTATATTTCTCTGCTGATGGCAAAGGAGGCAGCAAGAACTGACTAGAAATTTGTATTGCACCACCAGCTAGAACGGGAACAGCATCAAATAAACTACTTGCACCATAAATTTATAAAGTTCCAAAGCCATGGAAAAGGCAATGTAGCAGAAGAAATCTAGTATTCCTGTACATATACATCCAAAACACAATGGTTGTGTCTACAACAAAACTTTTGAAATGGATTCAGAGATACATTGGTTAAGAATTCAATGTGAATTGAAGAAAGAATATTTTTAAATCTGCTAACTTTCCAGGGCCATGGCACTTCACTTTCTCGAATGTTCTATTCCGACTAACACTTACCTGTCCATAGGAACTGCCACCTTGAGGCTGGTAGCCCTGTAAGAAAATCAAGGAGTCATTTGTAAACAGAGCTGCATAAGTGTAGTCCTAGCACAGCTAGAAACAGAATGACAGAATACCAGAGAGAAAAGCCCATTTCCATTAAAGGTTCCTCTCCAGTATGTTATTTTTCCTTCACGGTATTTCAGTGGTACAAACCAAATCAAGGACCACTCAAAAACACCAAGAAGGAAAAAATCCCACCCAAGCCCCAAAGCACATTTGCAAGACAGGCTCCTACAGAAACGCTCAACACATTTCAGCAACAAAGTCTCACCTGGCCATAGGACTGGCTGCCTTGGGAACCCTTTAAATAAAGAAAAGATAATTACCACCTTGACAAGGAGGCTTCTTTAAAGAGCATGATGTTTATGGAAACATGAGATTCCCTAAGAGGTTCTTCCTGTGCCAAAGGACACAGAGCAGTTTGCTAACAGCTGTGCATTTGTGCAGCACATTGTCCTATTCTCAGCAGAAGCCATAGCCCAAATTGAGACCCAGACTATCAAGGGAAGCATCACTTCCAAAGTGTGCCTGTCATGCCAGTCACGGGGAGATCAGTGAAGAACTTTCTGCAGAACAGCCAGTTTGCTTACCTGGCCATAGGAACTGCTGCTGCCCGAGAAACTTGGTCCACCCTAAGACAAGGACATCATTTGGTTACTTTCCTTTCAGTAAGGGAGCCAGCCTGCACTAGCAACAGCAAGCACCTACACCCCAAAGCCATATAGGATGGCACTATGAAGAGCCAGACATCTCCTGGCTCTCACAAGGATGCTGAGTGTGATGATTTCACACACTGGGATTCCAGATCAAGAAGTAGCACATGAATAAATGTTGAGTGTGAGAATAGACATTTTCAGAGAAAATGTCCTTTAAATTTCAAATTCTGAGGGATTGCTAAGTGCCTTTACAGTGCCACAGTGCTTCATTTCTCAAATGCTATATGACTAAAATATAGGTAAAATATTCTGAAATGATAAATGGCTGATCCTTACCTGGCCATAGGATCCGCTACCTTGAGGTCTGTATCCCTGTAAGAAAGGCAAGGAGTCATTTGCAAAAAAAGCTGTATCATCTTAGCACAGCTGCAACAGAAAAGTCCATTTCCACCTAAAGTTCCTCTCCACTATCTTCTTTTCTTCCCTCACATGATATTTCAGTGGTAGAAAAAAAATCAAAGACCACTAGGAAACATCAAGAAGATAAAAAACGGCCCATGCCCTGAAGCCCATTTACAAGACGTGCTCCTACAGAAAAGCTCAATACATTTCAGTAAAAACTCTCACCTGACCATAGGACTGACTGCCTTGGGAACCCTTTAAATAAAGAAAAGATAATTACCACCTTGACAAGGAGGCTTTTTAAAAGAGCATAATGTTTATGGAAATACAGCTGCGTGTGGGATTCCTGAAATGCACGAAGGACAGAGAGCAGTATGCTAACATCCCTTCAACAGATTGTCCCATTCTCATCAGAAGCCATGAATGCCAACCTTGTATTTATTGAATATCTGTGATAGTGAGTAGTGGCCTCCCTGTGGCCTTGATCCCTAAAAGTCATACCTACCCTTTTGAAACATTTTCCTGGTTGCATGTAGTGCTATAGAGAATATTGACAGACTTTTGCATCCTTCCTTCCCCCAGCGCCCAAGAGGAGGAAGACTTAAAGAGCCTTCGTACTTGAGTTCATGCTATGAATATTCTCAGGTTTTAGTTTGCAATTATCTATGATGCCACTATGTGAATATTTGTTAAATTTACACACTGCTTTTCACACTTAAAGTAGCTTTATCTTCATGGCTTTCAGCAATTCTGGAAGACATTGCACATAGTTCTACAATTATGATTTTTCATCATTCTTGATATGGCTAAGCAACTACCCTTTACAACTTTTGGAATTCGAGGTCTAAAATGAATTGAATCTGTAAGTCTGGGGCTGATATGGTGTGGTGTGAGCCCAGAATCACTTCCTCCCAGGGCCATGACCTTTATGCTCTGAGTGGAATACACTCATTTCACCTCAACCCATCACACACAGAAATACATTTGTGAGCATCACAAACAAAAACAGTTGAACACAAACATCAGACGGTATTTTTATGAACAAAAGCCAGGGAAATAGAAATACCTGAACCTGTGAAATCCATTTTTAAAGGCAGAAAATAATTTATTTCTACGTCGTGCTGGCCCTGTTTTAGTGAAGTCTACAGGAATATTTATAACCCCTTTTAAGTTCACTTACCTGAATGTAAGTACTGCTGCTGGTTTGCTGTTTTTGTCCACTCTACACAGGAACAAAACAAAACAAGTTATTTATTTGTAAGAGAAATTGCTTATGCACTAAACCAGTTCAAGAAGCAGCTCTGTCCTTCTGCCTACTGGACAGTTTGAAAGCCACAAAGAGCTCATTACACCTTTTCTTACTTTATGCCATCTCCATGTGCTGTAAAATGGATACAAAGATTCTACAGAAATAAAGTGTTAAAAGTATTTATATATCTCGTTGTAATTTTCTTAATGAAAATTAATTGCATAATACATCCTTGTGTCATATTGTGGTATTTGAAGTGAGTTAAAATAATTCTGCCCTTCAAATGTACCACACACATTGCCTTTAAACTCATATCCATTTGTATTCATGTTATGAGTGATTGTTTTCATGAATAAGCACCACACACAAAGTGTTTGTCAAAACAAAAATTGAAAAAGCCACAGTTACAATTTAATCTAAGGAAAAGTCACTGTAGAAAATACTTTGATTCCCATGAAGTATGTGGATTATGAGAGGAATAAAATGTTTTTTATATCTACACAATGAAAACAGTTAACCTCACAATCAAAACACTGTACATTTAAAGTCAGAAATAAAATAACAAGGAAATCTTATTCCTTTCTTTGCCAGCATTCATCACTAGTCATGGAAGAAAATAATGCAATATATTTTGAAAGCAATGATTTCCAAAAGACAAATTTCAGCTGGTATAAGCTGCTACTGATCTTTCAATGAAAGTGAGAATTTGCTGTTGTAGTCTAATGGACTAGCATCTAATGGACTGGCTAGCCATTAAGAGTGGGATGGATGCTAAAACTGCTAAATTGCAAAGAATCCAGAAAAATATGCCTGAATGATATTCATAATACTTTATAAGCATGCTTTTAATGAGATTGGATTGTAATCAACTTTCCAAGTGTCTGGTTATCAAGAAGCAACATTACAAATACTTTTCACCTAAGCATTGACTGCAGGATTTTAAAAATGTAATTCTGAACTGGGTGTTTCCATTAAAAAAATAGACTGTTTAAATGAAAATGGAACTGTGCAGTTTGTGATTTATATTTGGTTTGATATTGAGTAACATTCAAGCTTTAGTTCCAGAATTCCATCCTCCTTCCTGAGCAGACCGAGATGGTTGAATTTTGCCGATTTTGAAAGCACTATGGAACCTGCATACAGGTTTTCAAATTTTTTAAGTGTAGAAAACAGCTGCAATGGTCTTTAATCAGCAACCAGCTAAGACATCCCCTTTGCTGTAATCACAGAAATGCCCTACTGCACCACTGTAGTTTGTGGACATCTAAGACATCTCTAAGTTATCCACATATATCTGTTCTTTAAGAGATGAATTTTTACTTAGTTTACTAAGACAAAGCTTCATTTAAAAACTAAGTATACTGGAGAAAAAAAAGTCTACCTGTACTATGATCCTTGTAGCAGAGCTTCCCAAACTCTGAAAAAAAAAATCCAGAAACAAAGAAACATAATTTAATTGACTTGTTTAAAGGCAATGCACTTAGACAGAAAATACAAAGTCGTACAATTTAGTTTGTGAGAATAAAGGGAAAGGTCATATGTGCTATGCTGCATACATCAATTCTTAACACTCAGCATTCCACTAGCTCATTCTCAGCTCTGAAAGTCTGGGGAGGCAGACTGACCCTACTAAGTAATATTCTACTCTTAAATCTTTCGTGGAGAGCAGCAGAGCATGCTGTGGTTATGTGCACCACCTTTCTGCACTACCAGTCAGCTTGGCTTTTCCAGATGTGGGGAGGGAAGCTAAGACATCACCGTCCCTCCAACCTGTCTCACTGCCACTGGACATACATCAACACATACAAATCCATTTCCTCTTCCAGCCATTTGTTTGCTGAATTCTGGGACATGAGGGACAAATGTAAAAGAGTAGCACACACCCTCCTGAGACAACTGGTTTGATCCCATAAGAACTACAATAATACTACAGGAATCACAAGAAAAAGGTATGCGTACCTGAGGGAAGGTGTGACGCTGCAAATGAAACAGAAATATATTTAATTATTTTGCACAAGGGCTTGTCCAAACAGAATATTGCAGTAGAGAAATGCAAAAAGGGCCCTTATATTTCAGATGCAATACACAATGGAATGTGAAAGAATGATATAGAAAGGATGGCATAGAATAAATGCATCTCAACCTTCATTCAGGTTAGAACAACATGTTCTATTAGAAATGAAACATCTATAAAATATTACATCATAAAAACTCACTTCAAGCACCTGAAGGCTAAACTCAGTTTTAGTTCCAAGTAAGCAGAGTGGAAATGTAATCATTTAAACACAAGAATGGAAGTGAATTTACAAAAGAAAATTGCAATAGAAACAGAAAATCAAAACTATTCAGGAACACAGAGAGTGCCTGCATTGAGAGACCTGGAGTCTGCAGCTAATCCATTATCTCTGCAAGAACTAACAGCAGTCACAGAACCACGAGATTTGTACCTATCTTATAACAGGCCTTCCCTGAAGATAACAATACACATAGAGTAAATCCTGCCTGCCAAAGAATTGCCTCAAGGAATATTTCTGAAAAATTAAAAATGTAGATATTTGAAAGCCTTTTTGAGTCAAAATTATTAGTAGAGAAAATGTATATTGTAGAGAAAAACTGCTTACCACAGGTGGAAAAGGGTTGCTGTTGGCAACAACCACGACCTACAGAGAAACCAGAGGAAGCTGTTTACTCTCCACAGAGATTATTTAAATTGTTAAATATGTTAGAAAAATGAAGAATACTGAAATCTGTACATTTAAAACCTCTGATACTAATACTATGGAAGATCCCTTTTATAAAATAGTATTTTTATAAAATAATTTAATGCACATGACGAAGCAAAGAATCTAATATATGTATACACGGTTCACTTATACAAGAGTATAAGGAGATAAAAGATTTGCCCCAAACCACACAATGACTCAGCTGTAGAGGCAGAAGCAGGATTTCACATCTTGTACCACATCCACTGGCCTGTACTGTGTGCCCTTTTTGATCTTCAACTTCCCACCCCAAACTAGAAGATCAATTTCTTCTGTCTTTATTCAGTATTATGCTAAAAAAAAAGACTTGATATTGAGTCCATTCAAAAAAAATTAAGCCAAATGCAGTAACTGTATCTTCTGCTTAGGTGTTAATGTTTTCTCATTAGAAACTCTCCCCACCTCTAAGAACCAAACTAAATCAAATCATATGACTTGATCTGGGTTAAAATCTTGAAAAGTCTTAACTGAAATAACAGGAGTCATGCCAAGCTTTGACTGTAAGAATTTTTTTCCTTTTGAAAAGGAGCACTTACCTTCTTACTGGAATCTGAACCGCTTGAAGGGACAGACTGTAAAAAATACAGAATCCATTTGTTGCTTAGGTAAATGTATGGCAAAAACAGAAGTAACTTCTAACAAAGTGGATATAGCAGCATATACCAAGTATTTAACCCATCTGCTGAAGTTATTTCCAGATATGATCACTAGTAAAACATTTGAAGACAGTTTGCCTTTATCCCCTTCCACAAATTTAATTATTGTTTGGTAAATCTGGGCACAACTGCTTAGCTTTTGAGTACCTTAGGAAGATAAAAACACATTGGAAAACATAATTACCTGGCCGTAAGTAAGACCACTGCTGGATAAGGATGCACTCTGAAATAAAAACATAAAGCAGGTGTTTATAGAATAATTTCCTAATTATTAACCTGTTTCCAAGTAAAAATAAAAAAAAATAGATTGACAATAGAAATTTCTCTACTAATCAAAGAATTAATATGCAAAAACTGTAAAACCCACTAATAATACTGCTCAGTTTGCAATATCCAAAGAAAATTATTTTAATAAAAAACATTACGCAGTAAGAACTCTGACATTTTAGCAGGGTAACAAATTGAGAGTTTCTAATAGGTGATATTACGTATCACCTATTTATACATATACCCCTTAAAACATAAGTAATTAGGCTTTGAGTAACTGGAAATGTAACACCTTTTAATTTTGGGTTTTAATCTCAGAATAATACCTCAAGCTAACACTATTTTCCTGAATATACTTAGGAAGACTTCAATAGCTCTACAGAAGAGAATCAAATGCAATTTGCAATAAGGAGATGAGTTGAGAAGCATAGTAGGAGACAATCAGTAAAAACATCTATAAGCAGCTTACATCTCTGCAGGCATGTTGGCCATATGCACCAGCAGCACCTCCCTAAGACAAAAAAGAAAACAGTTATTTCTCATCATTATTTTCTATTTTGAACAGAGACTCCCACATGAACACTCATTAAATAACGCCATTGAAGGCTAGGAGTTACTATAAATAGAATTATGCTGGGGACAAAAAAGAAAATGTAAAAATAGTGCTTACAGGGCCACAGCCACTCTTGCTTATTGTGTAGACTACTCCACCCTGAAAGAAAAAGAGAAGTCAGTTATTTCCATATAAAAAACCCAAATGGGGCAGACAGAAGAAAACCAACAAATCTTGCTGTTTATGGCATGGAGAGCTGTGCAGCTGGCCATGTGAATGTGCAAGCAAGGGGTAAGCAAGCAAAGAGGTTACCAAGTCACTGGCACTGCCTGGAATAATTCTAATTTAGTACGAGACATTAGTCATCATCTGTATTTCATACAACTTTCATCAACTTTCTCACTGGTCATAAAAGCTTTCAAAATTTTACTAAATGGCTCATTTTTAATAAAAAAATTTAATAACTTCAAGTGGTTAAAGATAAGAAACTCAGGTCTTAGAAAAGTATATGTATTATATATGAAAAAAATACAAGGAAGATGACCAGTTTTTAGCATACGTATCAAAATAATTTGTATTTCTCAGTATCTGGTAATTCCAGTTACAAGTAGTAAAGACTGAAGAAATGGAATATTACCAGATAATTCACTAATATATATAAGCTATAGTAAGTAGTAAGAAATATATCCTTGAGAAGCTCAGTTCAAGAAACTGGAGACATACCAGAAAGTACCTAAGAGTTAAAGAGAAAATAGGCATATTAATGGGAGTGGAGATAATCAACTAAAAACCAAGTACACATTGCTGTGATTAATGAAGTGAAAGTGGTGAGAATGCAGACATACACACCCCAGAAGTTTTAACAGGCTAACTAGACAGTGACATCCCCAAATTTTTAACTGCATATATAATCTGGTGTTAAAAGCAACATAGACATTAAATTGGAACAAGCTATTGAGTTCAGCAGGGTGGAGGTAGTTGAATTTAGCCCAGGTACAAGCATACTATTTACTGGATGAGTAACTGCCTTTCTAGGTTAACTAGCAGAGAAGATATTTCAGTACTGTACTAATTCTCCTCACTACTCTGTAGTTACAGAATTTTAGTCATTCAAGGTTACTGAAGGCAAACATACAAATGCTGGAATTTAGAGGTCGTACCTGACTGCCTGAGTAGCTGCTCTGAGAGGAACCAGAAGGTCCAACCTGTAAAGAAACCAAATTGGTATTTATTACTTTGCTGAAAAATGATTTTTATATAGGTGTTTTTCAGGAAAGAAAGTTCTACTTGGTGGGAAAAGAAAGAACCCCCAATGTAGCTTTCTATTACTTCATTCCACCAAACTGATATTATTAAAATTATTTCAGAGATCTTTCAAGACAAATAATCAAAACTGTGCCAATCCAGCTGTTATAAATTACATACTTCTGCTGCTTGCATCCTTTTTTATCTGACCTCATACATTTGATATCTATCATTGTGGAGGAGACCTACACCATCACAATCATTAAAAAGCAGATGAAAGCTTTTTACTGATATGACTATGTAATAATTAGCATACTTGCTGTAAAAAAGTAAAGAAGGAAAAGAGGCTTCTTCACTGAGCTGAAAGTGATAGTTTTCAGAGGAAAAAATCAAAGAGCTGTATTTTATATCTAGATGATGATATGCAAAAGGGATGGTTTCAGAGCTGTTGAAATAAGCGATCTTGAACAGCAAGAAAACACTAAGAATAAAAAGTGAAAACAGAAAAGAGAAAACTTCTACTATAAAGCTACTTCAGATTATCTGGAGAGAATCTGCAGAAGGAAATGGTAGCAAGTCTGACAACCCTTTAGACAGTTTTGGATTTTTAATCAACAAAGAAAAACTAACAAAAAGAATATTAAATTGAGTGACAAAGGGTATAAAGACATGCCTAGAAGCAACGTTTAATTAGGCCTTGAGATCTTGGGCAGTTAGCAGCATGTCAGTATCTTTGGAGAAAGAATATTTACCATGATGCATCGGCCTGTTGAGTAAGTCCCTCCACGCTGCAAGAAAGTACAGGTTCCAGTTACTGTTTATTGACTGGTGTAAAAATATCAAATTACTTTAAACAGGAAATCGACTGAATTCACATTGATGGTCCCAGCAAAGAAACCAAGTGTTTCATTGCTGACAATATATTACACATTTCAACAATCTCATCTGAGAACTGATGTTAACTAATTCAAAATAAAAGTACCTTCAAAACTGAATACAAAAATGAAAGCATAAATGTTATATTGCTAGGAAAGTAATTTGAATGGTACGATATAATCTTCATGCTACAAATGTGAAACAAGTAGACCAGTAGGAGAAGAATTCTAAAACTGAGGCAACTGAAAATTCAGAAATTGAAGAAAAATTGCTCTTACCTTGTTACATTCTAATTCTATCATAAGCTGTGGGGAAAAAAAAAAAAGAGAAAGCATTTCCAAATTATTTACTGCAACAAAAAGGGCAACTTATTACAGGAAACAGGAAATACAGTTGGTGAAGTAAGAGATTAAAGACAGGTGTTCACTCTTGATTATATCACAAGTTCACATAAATCAGTGCTGCTACAGTCCAATACAATAGATTTGAGGAGACTTTCTTTACTTAAGCTACCAATCATGTTTAATATGTTTCATATAAGCATAATTCTTGGCAGAAAAAGGTTTACCAACACCTTTCTAGAATATGCTGCACAATTACAGTTCCCAGGGGCTGGGACAGCAGTTAAGAACAGCACTGTAACTCAGAAGTACAGTATGGTTCTCCTTATAACCAATTTGCTTTTCTTTTTTTTGCCTTAAGATATCAATTGTTTTGATAAATAGATTATTACTTTCCTCATTTCTGTGGGAGAAAAATTATCTTTACTTCATTTTTTCATCATTTTAGTAAGAGGATTAGGCAGTTAAATTAATATTAGAAAGCATCTAATGATTTTGGCCATCTTAGTTAATGAATAAATGACAACTAATGTATGTCTTGTATCAAGCCAAGATACTTTAATTACTATTTTTAATTTCTATCATTCAACTACACTCAAAACATACCTTCCTTTTACTTTTTCCTGTCGCATTAACTGACTCCGAATGCGTAGGTGTGAGAGTTTTGCTTTGAATTCCAACCCAAAAATTCTCTAGATTTTGAACAACAGTTGCACTAGAAAGAAAACGAAATAATATTTTTTTTTAATCAAAGTATTTCAATGTAAAATAATAATAATTCTCCTCCCCTTTTGCCCCCAGCCAAGAATAGCCACTCAGTTTTGGTTTTAAGTGTATACAGTATCCAACATAATTCTGAATATAACTAAATCAGATGCTGAGAACAAGCAGAAGAGGACACTGTTTGGAGAAGCACTGACTCCGGTGAGGAGTATCAGCTCAAATGTCCATAATGTCACCTGCTCTGACAGTCTCTATCTATGATGGTGAAATGATTCTCATGGCATTAATGAGTGCAAGTAATTGTGGTTTTATATTCTTTTTCCCATTCTTTGTATTCCTCAAGATTTAATGAAGCAAGGCAAAGTTGGCCCTATCATAAATCTGCACTTCAAACAATGAAAGCTATCAAATATTTAGATATTTTCCAATATATTTCAAGCACACATTTGTTAGAGTACGTGATATTTTTACAAGGTTCAGATTTGCAAAAAAGTGGCATCAAAAGTAGGCTAAATATGTCTTTTCCTGTTTCCAGAAGTTAGTTCATGGGTCATACACTTCTTTTAAAATTTATATTAGAAGAACTTACATCAAATTACTATTTTGCCACTGTACAAAATGAAAAAAGGTATAACTGAATAGAGCCTGAACTGAATAGAGCCTGAACTTCATCTTTTCAGGGAACAAGTTACATTCATATTGTTGCTGTTTTAATCAAAGCAGTCAAAGTGTAAAAACAGGTTACTCAAAGATCCATTAATAGTATTGTGCTCAATTGAATTATTTACACATATTAAGATCTGTAGGACAGTGTTTGTCTTTTAGAATTATGTCTTGAAATGGAAATCATATTGTTTAATGAACACAGTGGGAAGTTATGGCAAGCTATGAAAAAACCCAGGATGATGGCAAGACTAGAATATCAGAAATAGCAACACAGGTCCATCTCAACACAGAAGTAAAATTTCAAGGCAAAAAAAAAATTAAAAAACAACTATTTACAGAAATTGAAGTTCTCTAGCATCATGTGGAGCAATCCATGTTGTTGTAATTTTCTGTTTCACATCTGAGTTGGCATGACTTACTGCTGAATTCTGCAATTAAAAAGGAGTATATATAATTATATAAGATGCAAAAGTGACTTTTACCTATATTATTACAGGAACTGTCTCTACTATAACAGGCAACACTGATGTAGTCCTAAAAAGAGCTGGGGAATCCCTACATTAGGCTCATATCACATATAGGGGATATATATAGTTCTTGAGAAAGCCCAGTTTTTTAAACCCTACTGATGAAATAGCATTGCTGTATAAGGAATGATCCCTACTTCTATTATTTAAAAGAAACCCAAGCTTCAGTAGTATTCCAAAGCCTGCACACATACCGTCATGTTATGACATTCCAAGCCTTTCGTGTTTGGATCTGTAATCTTAAAAGTACCAACAGGGACATCTCCATCTATTTCTCGAGCTTGTAGATTAAATCCTTTAAACCCAGCATTTCCAAGTGCTTCTAGAGTTACTGTGAAGAGAGGCATTTTGAGAAATTTAAGTTTCAGCTAAAACCACTCCAATGTTTACCATGTAACTTGCTTCACTCCAAGGCAAAAGACTGCATGTGCAGTAATTACTTTAAGCCTTGTACAATTCTAAATAACATTAAAAATGCTCTTTTTAATTATAAGGAGAATGACAATAAAGGTAAAGGAAAAAATTTAGAAAGGTTCTTCTGTGTAAAGTAACATGGAACTTATGATTTACTGACAATTTTAAAAGGAATTCTGCTCTGCCAAATGAGCAGTGGCCCTGCTGACCAAAAGGTTATTTATTTTCTGTCGAATTAGGCCTACAAAGTCAAAATTGCTCTAGGAGAAAGAGAATTGCATTTCTTTCTACCTCTGTTTTAAAAGATTAGCTTTTGTGTAAGGCTGAAATGCAGAAACATTTTTTTTTAATGTATTATAACTGGAAAGAGAGAAACTACAGTTCGGCTTCCATGTTCCACATTAAATATGAAAAATTAATAATTGTATAAGCTACTCAATATTACTTAAATTTTGTTACTGAAGGAGCTCAGAAAAATATGGAAGAGAGCAGTTTCATGCTTTGTGTGTATCAAAACTGAAATTAAATTTCAAAACGCATAACCAAATTAGTTACGATCTATTACAACTTTTCTCTGCTCATTCCATTATTAGGGATTTCAGCAAACAAAATCAGAATACTTTTTTATGCACAGAGGTATGTGTCATCATTAAAAACAAGGGCAGATGAACTGAGAATGACACAAAAGTGAAGGCAAAGACCAATCAAACCTCAATAATTCAGCATTTCTAAACATCTGCATAATTAGCCTTCCAATTATCGTCAATTTTCTGTCCTAATTCACTAATTTTCCCCAGGTTTCCCAGAAGCAGTGACATGGAGCCCTTGAATGCAGGGCTAAATGCAGCAGGGATGACCTGTAGGAGTTGGCATGTGGCATGTCACAGTGGAACTGCAATATGCTCAATGAAAGGGGACCTAATGCAGCTCCCTAAGACCATGTACTGGGTGCTTACAATTGGGAGCATGAGAAAAGTAGTGCTAAAAATAGGCATAGTTGGGGGAAAAAAGAAACTAAAAAGACAAAGTTAGTAGCAGCTGGGATTCAGTATTTTTGTCATGATAAATTTCATTTAACTCGCTGAACAGTCTGCATATACTTCAATCCATCCATCATTTTTCTGTCAATAGTATTTTAAAAGCAGGTATCCATATTTAAAGGACTCTAAGGCTTCTCCATTCTTGTCCCTATACAGCACTCTCTGTGGAAGTACATCCATGCTATTATGTTAAAGTAAAACAGAATCTCAGCTAGAGAGTAACAAGTTAGTGAATAATGCTGTTTTTCAGCTACTGAGATCCAACAACAGACGTGTGACAGGTTATAACTCTCTTCCACTTCCATGCTTCTTCTAGCATGAACGGCTAGAAAAAGAAGCATTCACAAGTTACTTGAAGTGTGACAGCACCATGAGATGGCATCACAGTGTGGAGAAACAAGGCTGCTAAGGTTTTCCATCCAGAGAGCAATTTGGGATTAGGAAGATAAAAGGGTGGTTTAAGCCACAATAGCTCCACCTCCTGCAATTTGATAAAATCTGGGATGCAGCTCTTAGAAGGATGACTCAAAATGTCTCACTCTTGAATTGTCTCATACTGCGTCCTGAATTTTTATTTTCCTGTAAGACGACACCATGTGAAGAACTAATGAGTAGGATCCCTTTGTATTGCAGAGGCCTGATTCAAATACTCAGAGTTAAAGAGCAACTAATTATTAGCCCAGTTTGGCCAGCTGTTCCACTTAATTTTAATTTTGTCACAAAAATACAGCATAAAGTTAAGATGTATTTATCAGATGAAGAAAAAAGAAAGAATGCATTTTCAGTTATACATGTACATACAGATATAAACCAGGAAAAATAATATCATCTCAGGTGTACACGAACAAAATTGAAGCTAAAAAATAAATTATCTAGACTGAGAGGAAAATGGAAGAATTTTTATGAAGATTGGAAGACACAGACAAAGATTTTATGACATTCAGATTGTTTACCTTGGACTTCATTTCCTGGCTCAAAGTTATCAAAAGATACAGCAATGATATATGGTGGTGCAGATGTCTGTGGTTCAGCTTCGTAGTTTGGTAACAGGGAATCACAATCAATTGAGGTATTTGTCTGTGGAAAACCAAGGATTCCAGGCAAAAACATCCCACAGAATAAAAAAACAAAGCAGGAGTGTCTCCTCATCTGCAGAACAAAAAGACAATACAGTTCATAGTAACTTTTTTTAAGTACTTGCCATTTTGAAAAATACCTGCTTTTCTCCAGGACAGGAAACAAAGCAAGCCTAGAAAGCTGTACTTTGTTTGCATTCATACATTTTGAAGGAAAAAAAAAAACCAAACTTATATGCACTGGCAGAAAAGTGTGTTAAGAGACACAAATATTATAATTTTAAAATACTGAATTATAAATGGAAGTTTAAATTTTCAGGTTACATGTCAGCAATTCATTAACAGCCATGTCTGCTGCATTACACCTTAGAACTAGAGAAGTCTTTAAATAAAGTTCCTCATTGTTGAACTGGTAGATTTAGCTCAGCCCCTTGGCTATTCAAGAACTAAGACGTAATCCTTGCTCTCTCAAACTGTAGATATAACCATGACCAGCATGCTCTCCTTTGACTGCTTTCCCTACTCTCACTTCCAAGGGATGGTCAAGACATCTAATTAAATGCCCTGGAGTACTCTTAAAGTTTTTCAAAATATTTGTTTCCTGAAATACTTAACAAAAGACCTCTGCAAAGTCCTCTGGAACTTCTAAACAATTTAAAAATACTAAATTATTACTGCTTGCTTCCTATGGGTTAAGAATAAACTATAGCCAGTACAAAAATTCACAAAAAATAACTAAGAGACAGGACTGAAGTCCAGTCTTCCAGGACTGTCTGTGAAGAAAAAATGTATTTTCTTTATAGCTCACTTGTAGTATTGACATTGATGGTAAACTGTTTCCAAGAAAGAAAGGAAACATTTCCCAATAGTATTCTCAGGTGTTTAATGCCAGATTTTACAGCCCAAGTTCAAAGTCTAAACATTCAGCTGTGGCATTACATAATTTAAAAGGCCATTACATCTTATGAACAACTCACTTGTCCAGCTACTAAAATGCTGATACAACAGTTAAATCTCCAGGAGTATTTAATAATGCTATTTAACATGTTGTCTGCTACAGGATTGCCTCATGGGACACAACAGACAGAAACAGAAAGAATGAAGATATTTATTTGAGATTTTTTAAAGCATTTCAAACACAATGTAAGAGGTACATTCAATTTGTATCATCTACCTGTGTATCTTAATTCATGCATGACAGTGTAAGATCATTTGGTTTTGTATGTGCTAATGAAATAAGTAACAGAAGCACCTGGAAGCAGGGGAAAAATACGCAATTCCAAACATCCATGTACTTAACTCTGAACTTCAACAACTTTTTAAAAACCCACTGAGTCAACAAATAATAAAACAGGTAACTGTGAAGTGCTGAAAGGTTTCCAGGTAAGATGATGAAGGTTTGCATGGTGTCACAACTACTCAGAGCAGCAACCAGGAAAGTGATACATGCAAGTTATCGTATCTTTAAAGCAGATGAAGGCTGTACCTCTCTAAAGCCTCATCAAAGTGTCACTTTAATGGGATCCTGGTAAGCATCATGTTTTGGTATCAGCATGCTGGGTGTGGTTATCCAATCTCTTGTGACGATTTTGATGCGGCCCACCTCTAATTAAGTTTTAAATACAGCATGTGGGTGCTATAATATCAACAGATGCAGTAAACAGTGATTTAATATGAACCAGTCTATGTGTTGTTGAAATCTTTGCCTGACTCATGGAGAGATGGAAAAAAAAAGCCTATTTCAAAGCACAAAGTCCTAGTTTAGCTCGGACTGGAAAGTTGTCTGGAGCTGCATTCTGCCATGAAAGAAGGCCAGTCTGAAATCTTTCCTCTTTTTCTTGCTAGAAAAGAGCCAGAAATACAAGTACAACATGATGAAACATGGTTGAGATGCCTTCTTTTTACATCAGCTCTCTGATTTAACAGTTCAAAAGGTATTCTAAGAGTCACATCATGTCATTTTTTGGAACTAGCATTTAGATGAGGAAGAGAGATATTAGCATTTTAAAAAATTCCAAGTCCAGACTTGAAGCAGAAACCTTCCATGTACTCCGAGTTCCAATACATACTTAATGCAATCATGTTACCTTGCATCACATATTTTACCTTTTCATCATGAAAAATGTAAAGAAACAAAAAGTAAATATATAAAAAATAGAAGCATAGGGAATTCTGGCAAATACATGTTATTTGCAAACTTCTAATTGGATATAATTATGAAATATTAACTATATCCTCAGTTCCTTCATCTGATAGAAAAATTCTAATTATTTTTTTGTCACAGATTCAAACCTTTTTCCCTGTGAGTCTACATGGCCCTCATCTTTCCAACACCTGAGCTGCTACCTTAAGAATCCTCTTCCATATTTAGTCTAATATGACTTCAGGCCAACAATTAAACCCCTGAGTGCTAGTTAGCTACTGCGTTCAAAGTCTACTGGACTCAGGCAGAGACACTTTGGTGGTTTGCTCCTCCAAAGCCTTGGGCAAACTTCTGAATAGAGACAAAAGTTGTGTTAAAAGCTTTTAAATATAGAGCATTTAATGAATATGATAAATACCTTTGCGTAATTTGGAAAACACAGTCCTTGCAAGACCATCCTGCAAACAGTTTAAGACTAACTTCTGCATAACCCTTTCTATTCCCATTCTTTATGAGTATTTTTCTCCTTTTCCTAGACACTCCTGATGAGCCACAGACTTATCCTTTAGCCTTCGAGAATAAGCATCACCAGTTAGTGGGCACCCTGTCCACCACATCCCCAAGAACACACCTTATCGACCAAGCGCTGATGCGTGGGCATCCTCCGGTCCCTCTGTGGTCAGTGTGGAGGAGCTGCAGCCGGGCAGTGCTGGTGCCCCAGCAAGATGAGACAGAGGAGGCGGAAGGTTCGGCCAATCCGTGCCGAGGCGGGAGCCAGCGCGGCCAATCCGGCCCAAGTGTGCATCAGCCCTGGAAATTGGGACACCACAGGTGGGACTGTCCTGCCCAGAGCTGGCGGTGACAACACACTCCTCACAGGTGAGTCACACTCCTCTGACCTTTATCGAGGCATCTGGCACAGGCAGGGCTCCTGAAGCCTGGTAGCCTAAACCAGTATGCCGACTAAAATCAAAAGAACTACGCTATACAAAAACCCCTTACTAATATTTCATAAACAATTCCTGTAAAATATTCTACATTAGTCTTATTAGTCTGTTACCACAGAGCATTCTGCTGCTGGTTTTTTCACTTTTCTACTCCTTTCTTACAGTTGGATATGGAAAATTCTAATGTTTGTCATACTTACAAGCATTTTCTCAGAGCAAAGAGTTAATGAGGCTGCTTCTTCTCATGCACCTTGTGGGAAGAATCTGAAGTTATTGCGACTGACCTACACTCAAAACTAAACTTTTTTTTTACTCTTCAGAAGGATTTTCACAAAGTCTCTACTGGAGACTGGGAGAAGCCCAAAGGCTAAATGACATGTACAATAGAATATTTTCAGTTGGATACAATTATTTGTCTAGTTCATGCCTGTCAAATGCCTCTAAAACACTGACAGGCCTGAGGCTTTGACCATCTCTCTAGGAAACCTGTTCCAGTGCATGACAAACCCTTCAGTAAAGAAATGCTTGCTAATGTCCAGTCTGAACCTCCCCCAGCACAGCTTTGAACCATTCCACTGGATCCTATACTGGGCACCAGGGAGAAGAGATCAGCACCTCCCTCTCCACTTCCTCTTCTCAGGAAGTTGTAGAGGGCAATGAGGTCACCCCTCAGCCTCCTTTTCTCTAAACTAGACAAGCCCAAAATCCTTTGCTGTTCCTCACAGGACATTCCTTCCAACCCTTTCACCAGCTTTGTAGCCCTCCTCTGGACAGCTTCAAGGACCTTAACATTATGACAGACACACAGAATTCTGTGAATCTTTGAGTCCATGATACCAGAAAATCCATTAGCCAAAGACTGTTCATAAGAACCTTCTTCAACTCCTTGATATTTATGCATTTAAGATGTATCTAAATTCAAAAGCCCACAGCATTTTAAGAACACCATCTATTTTTAAGATTCAGTGCATTTAACTAACTGTACTCTCTTTCAGTTAATTACCTGTAATTAATGAGTAGCATTTTATTTACATTGTTCCATTATGAAATACATTATTCCCTATCTGCTGCTATCCATTGGGGAAGAGATTACAATCTTTCTTCTCTTACTATGCCACCAAACTTACCATTAATACCAGTGTTATAAATAGCAATGAAAAATCATGCTGCACACCACAAATGCAATAGCATACCAGTAACACCATCACATAAATTACACAGTAAAGGAACAACAACTGCTCACACTAGAAACACATGACCAAAGAGATGGAATCTCGCAAACGCATAATGCAAGACCTCCCTCACAACCAGCTAGGAGATACTGAGACGTAACCAGAGGGATTAGAACTATTTCTCCAGGCTACTTTGAGCAGCAGTGAGTACTCCATGAATATTTGATTTGACAGTCAGATAGATAAATGTCAGGCAATGAATTGCTGTAATCTCAGTAATATGGTTATAAAGAAGCATAGATAACACAAGCAATATGCTTTTGTTGGCTGTAGCACTAATAAAATACTACTCAGAATAAGCTGGTAAAGACTTGGACCATTAGTTTACAATGTGAGAGTTGTAAACCTGCGTCCCTCTTACACAATACACTGCTTGCGGTTTATATCAAAGGAACAGTATTCCCACTGAATCAAACATAGGACACTGATTCAGTATTAATTTACCTGTACTCCAGAATTGCCAGTTTAAAAAAAAAAGTCTTTTTCAGGTCTACACATTTGAAAGGACAATTTTGAGATCATAATTTAAATACCAATTGAACAAGTGGTAAACTCCCGACTCTAGTGAAACCATGATTACAAAGTTTGCTATGTACTGAAACTCCTGTGCAGATCAACACTACGCTGTGTGCACATGGAATTCCCTGGTGCTTGGAATGCCTTCAATGCAAATTCCCGTGGGAATATTAGCCTTTTTTAAAAGATCTCTGATTGTATGCAGCCCATATGGAGTTAGCTGGTCTTTCTTTAAAATAATCACACTAGATTTGTGCCACCAGCAGTGGGCCAATTCATTTTAGGAACAAGCCGGGGAACATGGCAGAGAGGCCAGAGTCCAGAACACTGAAAGGAAGGGGGTACCTACTGGGCAGTGGGTGAAAATTTTAAAGGGCACATGGTGGACACAGGGGAAGCCAGCTTCTCACCTAAGCAAAAGACTGTCTTCTTGAATAAAGGACTGAAAACACTGGCAGAGTTTCCAGTACTACTTTGTTTCTACTAAAAGCTGTTTAAACCAAATCAGACGAAGCAGCTCACTTCCTCCTTCCTCACTGACAACAGGACCTCCAACTGCCTTCATGACCCTCAACAGCTTTCTGCTTGCTCTCTGCAACATCTATTATTTTTAATCTGGCAGTTTACATTGCAAGTGGAAATGCTAGAAAGCCTAACAAAACTTCAGCAAATGCCAACATACATATATAAATAACATGGTAAAATAGGTGGTGTTATCTTCATCAGGGTCTGGTATCCTTATCTAACTGTTTTGATGTTTCCCATAGGCGATAGATATACCACTGACTCTTGGAGTGTGCAGGAGAATTGACAAACTCCTTGCTCAGACACCTCACATGCCCCAGACACAATGAATGCTGTAACAGCAGCCGCTCCAAAGTTATTTCAGAGAAAATGTACATAGCAAGTGGTCTTACAGGTAGGAAGAGCTGAGTTTATAACAACTTACATATTTTGTTAAGTACTCCAAACTGACTCTATGCAACAGTAAAAGTGAGCGGGAAGGGAGGGAAAGAAACTTCATTTCTTCCAAGCACTATTTTTTATAATTCTGAAAAAACCCACCATTATTTCTGAACATCCTTGACTCCTCTTAAGTGCCAGGTGCCTTCCCAAGCTCTCTCAGTCCTTCTCTTCATTTCTTCCTTGCTTAAACAGAGAAGGCCAAGAATAATCCCTACAAATGAAAGAAGTAAAAATTGCTCTCCTGACATCTATTTTGACAAGATGAGAAATTTCTGTAATATCCCACATTTCATCTCCAAATGAAGGCGGCTTTCTCAGTGTACAGTATTCGTGCTGTAAGAGGATATTATTATTGCTGCAATTGTCCAGCATACCTTCTGTGTGTAACTCCAGAGTACTCAACTGAAGTTATCTCGAAAAACATTCTAGTCTACATTTTCTGGAGAGGATTCTCAACAGCTGTGTGAATTGTATCATAATGATTAAATGAAAAGATAGATTTATTTAGTCTTCCTTCAGAAACAGCATGTCTTCTGCCTTATACCAGTATGTCAATATTTACATTCTGTTTCCAAGGACTTAAAGTATTGCCACATTTTTTATTTATAAAGGAACATTTTGCTTCCTGTGCTCAATAAATAGATTCCCGTCTTGAAGATACACCAATATATCATACAGTAATATTACATATTGCTCAAAATAACTCTAGATATAAATATTGTGTTATTCTTCAGAAAAAAGATATGGAAAAAAAAATTGTAAAACCAACTAAAATTTACATAGTATATTTTGCACTCCCAAAGAAATATGTTAAATGTCTTCTTGATAAACATTCAACTCTCTGATAATTCAGCAAATCACATACTTCCAGGAAAAAAAAGATATGAAAATTATCCGTTCATACATATTAAAAGTTCGCAACTGCTTGTTGTCTTTAGTGTCTTGTCTTTGCTCATGTTAGCACTTTTCCTGTCTGATTTAAACCCTGCCAACATTAGTGTAAAAAATAAGTAACTCTATAAATAAAAAAATGGTTCACACCCTGAAAGTCCTAGATAGATGATGTCACTGGGAACCTTACATGAGAATTAGTGAGAAAAAAAATGGTTTGACTTGACATAAGAGTAGAAAGGGAGCGATCAAATGGATTACTCCTACCAAACCTTTTGCATCACAGTAGAGATGAGGGTGAACAAGACTGTGCAGAGCTGATGGATGCCATACACTTACGTGCTGCTCAGGAGAAACACCTGACACGAACAGCACATACAAGAGCAATGACATATGAACATTGCATCACCTTATCTCATGCATTGTGCAAGCTAACAAGTAGTATTGTCCCTATGTGCTTTTAAGGTGAGTGCTTGGGTGTGGCTGCAAACATATGCAACACTTCATCTAAGCCACAGTGACTACCATTTGTTAGTGATTTACTAGACACTATATTCAGATTTAAGTAAACCAAAACATCTGTAAATGGGATGGAAGAAATGGTAGTAGAGGAATCCCGCTACCAAGAAATGCAGTCCACAAGAAAACTGAAACCTTAATATCAACAATCAAAATTCACTCTTTTCCTAGTCACAGAGAAGATAAATGGTCTCACTTACATGCATCACCTACTGGTATTATTGAAAAATTCTCTTTGATTATAATTTGTATTTCTAGATCCAGAATATTTCAAGTAGAGTAGAAATATGTTTACAGGCTATTTCTAATTCCCTGTGGCTCAGAGAATTCCCCTGCATAGTGGGGTTAAGGCAGTGCACTATCCACTTGTGAGTGAGCAGCTGGGATTCAGACATGTAAATTCAGCTTTTCAGCTTCTGCCAATCCAACTGTACTGGGTCAAAACCAGCACAGATATACAATACGAAACTGGCTTGTATAAACTCACTGTGCTGATGTACTCTCAGTCATTCAAAAATTTTGGCTGCTTTAGCTAACTGCATTTTGTCTAATTTGGGAGACACTTCATTGCAGATACCCATGAGATCTGCACAACTGCGTGATCAAACAAGGCACGAATCTGTTATTAATAAACATAGAGCTACAGCTTATAAGAGTTTCTTTCAATCTCTCAGGCAAAGAAGGACATGTCCTTACTAGTGGACATTCCTTTGGAATTCAAAATCAACTTTAAACACTTGCTATTCACTTCTTCAAAAGTGTGACTAAAGGAAGTAGATTACTTATCATTGCATCAATCTATATGGGTTGTTTCCAGGTAAGAGGATGTGACTGCAGATTTGGGGAGTCCCAGGTTCATCACTTACAGAAGCCAAAAAGCTGTCATCCTAGAAAGAGGCATACTTTTTTATTGGAAGAGAGGTTCTCTAATTTTGCCTAACTACATGAGCACAACTACTCAAGAGCAGAAAGGAAGCAGAGGAAAGAGGAAAGGTATGATGGCCTCATGTGGTTTGCAATAATATCAGATTCTCAAGAAATAGCCAGTTAATAATACATTTTGCAGGACATGGTCAACAAGGTATTTGATGTTGTACAGGTTTCCAGCAACAAATAATAACACTTCCACTGCATTTTTCCTGTTTGTCTCTGAACACGCCTTGCAAACTGTAATGAAGTAATCCCCACAGCTCCCTGTGAGGCAGGGAAGTATTACTGTTTATACCTAATTCTGCAGATGAGGAAACCAAGTCACAGAGGGATTAAGTGACTTGGCCAAGGTCATATAGAAAGTCTGCTGCCACTCATGGTATGCGTCAGTCCTTGTCAGCACCCAGTGACACTCCCTGAAAAGTTCACTCAACCCCTTTCTCTGCATAGGCCAGCATCTTTCAGATTTCCTAAGATTTCCTAAGTTTCATCTTCCACCCTAACCTTGACTGAAAGAAGAAACTTCATCAGCTCAGGTCAGAGTCAGGCTGAGCATGAACCCCGGCTTTCTTGCTTTGTGATTAGGACTCCTTATTTTCTACAAGATTCCACTTTATTTTCACCTCTGCCAGAAATTCTTCCTAATGGACTCCTCTAATGTAAACCAAAGTAGGTGGGCAGGATAATATCCATACAATAAATACATGGAGTAATTATTTTCAAAGATTCATATGTATTTCTCTTGGGACACAAACCTTCCCATTTCTACTCCTGCACTTAAAACTCTCCACTATCCTTTCCTATACAATATAAATCAGCTCAAAGTTTCATAAATTCATGCCATACGATGTATATATATTCATACACACACACAAACAGATAGCATATTACCTCCTGTACAGACAGTGTTACAGTACAGATGGGAACATCTAAGTGTATATGGTAAAAAATAGCAGGAATAATATAAAAAAAAATAAAACACACATCCTAAAGTATTTCACTTTTACAATAACTTTCCAAACAAAATCTCTGATGTATTTTACGTGTAAGTACTTATGTGATGCATTTCACATATTACTTCCTTGTGTTTGTACATCAGAACAGTTAGTGGACTTAATTTAGATCTCTTTAGGTGTGAGAAACTTAAGTGAACCTCATGTGCGACCCATGCAGAGAACACTGCTCTTTGCTCAGTTTAAACAGAAATACTGAGATTCAGCCACAGCAACTCAAAAAGCCCAATGATGAATCAGCATGTTTAAGGCATGAGACCAGATCAACCAGAACCATTTCTTCTATGCTGCTCATACTAGGTTTCTGGTGCTACATCAAACCACTGAGATCCTCCTTCCCCTTTCTCACCTTCTTCAAATTGAGATCTACGATTCTTGCATTCTAATGTGCTTCTACTTAAAAGCAATCCTATGCCAATAATAGCAAAGTTCTTCCATTACATTGCAAGAAAAGTATCAGAGTTGTTCTTGGTACTTTTCTTTTACTTATTCAATAATTGAGCTTTTCAGATCATTCATTCATAGCACTGCTCCAAAATCAGGAGTGCCTTTTATTTGAGGAGAAAAGTATTGTAAATAAAAAAATAGGCACGAGAGCTGGAGGAGCTGCCATCTATTCTTTGCTCTGTCACAAATTTCCTGTATGACTCTAACAAGTCATTAATTTCTATATGCCTCATCTAGAAAATGAGATAATGACATTTAACTATTTCATTGGGAGGCTTAATGGTTGTGAAATTTGCTGAGCTTCTTGGATGGAAAGAAGCTGCTGTCAGAGTCAACAGTAATAGCATGATTATGTTTGGTGGGAAGGTTATAGGAGAGTCACTTTGTAACAATATCACAATTCTGCGTTACACAAACAAGATTGGCTAATCAAGTGAGTCAGTGAGAAATTTGTGTTTTACTTGACTTGTGGTGTCTGTGTGTACTGTCTGGACCCCAGAATCAAGACGAATTTTTAATGCCCTGCAAGTCTATGGAAAGAGATACCTACTTTAGAAAATAAAATATCCTTTCTCTACTCTTAGAATCTAACTGCAAACATCAGCCTACAAAAGATTTAGAAACATGCCTATGGGCTTTGAAATCTGCTATGGATTAGTACAACTCACCATGTGACAGCTCAGTCATAGACAGTAGCACATATATTGATTCTTTGCTGGTTTTCCTTCTGATATTCTAGAAAGCAAAGGGACTTCAACTAATGTATCTGGCATTCACATACTCTTAGATGGGAATGCATCTGTGGATTCCGAACACATTTGTGAAAAAATATCTAATTCATTCAGCCAGCGGGAACCACAGCAGCTTAGGATCTCTAAAAAAAACCCACATAACCTTCCTGGAATACCCTTGTGGATGTAGGTGTCTAATGTTAGATACACATGCACAGCAGTTTTTATTTCCCAAAGCTTCACTTCTCTCCAGTGTCCCATCATCTTTCTTCTTCTCATCTATATTTGCTGGAGTTTGGGTTTTTTAGGTTTATATTCCTTCAATTGAGAAGATAATGGGATAGCAAATATGCTTCTAAATTGCTTTTGGCCATGAAAAACACGATGACTATCTCCTACAACCTCAAACAACTCATGATGACAAAATGATTGGTAATGTATTTTTGGGCAACAACTTGAAACTAATGCTTCTGCTTGCACCATAGCAATCCTCATTTCATTTGTGATAAGGGATTATACTGGTCACTTAAATTCTCTGTGATGTTTTAACATTGGTAAAACACCAATGAATACGTGTTGTTTCCCCCTTCAAAGTAAAACATCACCTGAAGGAAATACATCTGTTTATATACACTGTCTGTAAATAGCCAATACCCCACAACTGAAAAATCTTGATATCCACAGCCCGTACCCTGAGTACAGGAAATAACAAGCCGTTTTTTACTTGAAAAAGGAACTTAATCAAGCATTCCCTTTCACCAAATATGTGTTACTAAATACCAAGGAAGTACAGCAGCTTTATATAATTGAGGACATAGTATGTAAGAGACAGAGAAAGCGATTCTTGTGTCATTGTCTACAGATGACATTGTCAAAAGTAAACATGGCTTTCACGGGATTATAGGTATGTATTGCAATCATAGCAGAAATAAAGTCTTCCAATCACAGGGGCACTACAAAGTGTAGCACTGGTCCATTCAATTCCTAATGCTTTAGAAATCTAACTGAATTTTCTCTAGGAAACACTGTCTGTCTGCAGGAGAGCCACAGTGCAGAAAAAAAACCGAGATCTTGGAATAATTGTGATGTTCACATATTATTCGGTCAAACACAGGGCAACTAGCTAGATAAACAACATTTAAGATTTCAGCACACCATTTTGCAATGGTGTACCTAAATCTCTCTGCAGCAACACAGCTGAATAAGGATCCTCTCCCACCTGTCACATTTCATGGTGTCGTATCTTAAAGATCAGGACACTCCACAACATCACACGGGTGCCTATTGAGCTACCGTATCATTGGAAAGTGAATAATTCTGAGTAGGGCCAAAAGGTGTAATTTAAACAGACTTGCATCTAGCTGCACTTTTCAGTTCTATCACCAAATGAGTTGATTCACATCAACACAATCAAAACAAAAGACCAATTATGATATATATATATGTGTCCAGAACTCTTACAGTGAGTCAGCAGGTTAAAATACTCATTCTGCAACTAGCACATTAGGAAACACACATAAGCTAATTAGTCAAAATCCCTAAAAGAAGAATAAATTACCACCTACTATAGCAAATTTCAAAACCTTAATCATAAAAGAGTTGAAATAGGAATGTGCAGCACATAGCGACAGCGAATGTTTCTGCCTGGTGGCGTCCGAATAATGCTAACTCTGTTAGTATCAGTACTTTAAATCAATGACAAATTATGAATTATTATGTTAAGATTAGAAATTAGATTCAGGAATACCTGAACAGACTGCTCCACTTCTCTTACTGTTTTCTGCCTGGTTCAGTAAACCTGGCAGAAGGGGTCTACTGCGCTGAGCAAACCCTTTGCAACAAGAATTATCTCAATATGTATCTCTACTAAAGTGCTCAGTTCAGACTCCTGCAAGACAAATGATGGAAGATATGCTACAGGAGACAGCATTAAATCTCTGAAAACTCTCAAACTAACTTTACTGTAAATTTTAAAACAAGAAGATTCACCTGTTTTGCAGATAGCTGAAAAATAGATGAACTGTGGCAAAACCTATCCAACACCTAAAACCAATTATCCACTAAAGCTGAGACTTTTATAGCATGTGTTTATACTCTAGAACCTCTTGTTTTAAAACTACATCAGGGCATCTAAGTTCCAAATATTTGCTTTCAGCAAAAGCAATGCAGTAACTACTCTGTCTAAGCTCATCTCACTGACAGGTCTGGACAGGTCTACACTTGCTTACAACAACACAGAGATTTATAGTTGAGAGTGAGCCCTGCTTTTAACTGAGAAGGCAGCGTCTGCCAGCAGGACCCAACACTCAGTGGAGAAAAATGTGAGCTTGGCATGACTAAGGTAGGCATTAGAAGATGTACAGCTGGGAGTGGATGAACCGGAATGGGCAAGGTCGAGAGTATTAAGATTTGGCCTATTTCTTCTAATGAAATGCTCACAGAAGGATTGTACATGGACAAGGTACTATACAGTTGGTATATAAAAAACAGCAGAAGTTACCTACTCTTCAAAAAAAGTATTAGGAAGAAGGTGTATGATAAGCCCATGCAAATTACAAGTTAAAAAAATACAAGAAAATGGGGGGAGGCATTTAAAACATTGAAGGAAGAAGTTACAGTTTACTTATTTCCCCCCTGAATCTTGTTCTTGAAATCTTTTTGGCTAGATGAGTGGAAAAAGATATAATACTGTGCATTGAGTCCTGCCAGCTCATTCTCAAACTCTCCAGATGATTATCTTTCCATCTAATTTGAACTGTGTGAAATTATAAAGAACATACCATACCATGGTATGCAGCTACAGAAACTACCGCACCAAGATTGCTGAGCTCTGAAATTGGACAAGCTCTTGTGCCTCACTAAGGAGGCAGAAGCATATAAACATTGAAATAATTAAAGTAAAAAGGGGAGAAAAAGAGCCAGCAAAGTGAAATACCCTACTGTTCTGAGTCCCCAAATTTAANGCAGAAGCATATAAACATTGAAATGAGAAAAGTAAAAAGGAGAGAAAAGGAGCCAGCCTACTGTTCTGAGTCCCCAGATTAAGAGCTGCAAACAATATGCAATTTCCACCTTAACATTTTCAAAGCTTCAGGTTTGAGTGACCCTACAGTAGCTCTAAAGGACTGAGAATACTACTAGACATCACCTTCATATGCAGTTCTTTCCCCATCAGCTTTCTGTGAGAGCAGTTAGAGGTCTTTGAAAGTCATAAGCTTTCTATTTTCTCCCCACAGAAACCTCCATGCAGACAGTTACAGGAGCAAAGCAGAGATGACCAACAAAACGATCAGTGGCCTAGCTAGCCTCTGAATTACATTTGCTCTTTTTTCCCCATCTCAATATTAAATTTTTAATGGGCAACTACAGGAAGTTTATAATTTCACAGCATAAAAATTAACTTTCATTATAATTTACATTTGTAATATACAGTGTTAGTAAGTACAGAGTAGAGAAATTAACTCTTTATTATTCATATATATGTAATAAGCCTCAAATTGCAATGTCTAGGTGCTTAGCTGCAAGGTATCTGAAGTTTCATACATTTATAATTTGTCTTCCACGAAAGTTTAAGTGACATTTAATTGCAGAGGGCCACTTTGTTGGAAGGGTTCAACACAAAGTTCAAAGGTTGACACTGACATGGAGTCCTAGGGAAGGGGGATGGCCCTTTATTTATTATGAATTAATTTTGTCACTAGTGGAGACACACCACAAAATTTTCTGGCCTCTTGGTTAATGGTAATCTTGATTCCAATTCCCTCACTGTGGAAACACAAGCTACTTGGATACACATGTAGAAATTCTGGGCAAATTCATTTTGAGACATCCAACTGACAGGCTTGCACATCCCCCCTCCCCCCCAATAAAAAAAAAAAAGAAGGAAAATATTGTCAGTATTTGAAGTACTGAGAACAAGGATTATTATTTTTCCATCCCCTTAGGTTTGTATGGTTGAATTTGCAATCCTGGATTCTCAGTGTTTCTGCTTTTCTAGCTAAAGGGGAGGCTGCTGCTGTAGAACTCCCTCACACCAACACTGAGGCTGGACCAAAACCTAATGGTTCCCGCACATCTGGCTTAGGATGACAGCCATGCTGCTGCTATTGATCTGCAATGCCACTTGTGGAAATGATAAACTGAACTTCTTGTAAGCAGTTGAGAGAGACATTTCACACCATCAAATAACAATTTACTAGAACTGTGCATGTATTTTAAAAATGCAAATAATAGTAAATCAGAGTAGTATTTTCCACTCACTGCTGAAACAGGAAAATTTGAATGCCTTCAAGACACAAACTTCTAGACATGTTTATTTTAGCCAGACCCTTTTTGACCATCCTCTTGTATATCAGAAATGTTGTGAAATTGTTTCTCTAATTTTTGTGCAATACATGACTGAGAAACACAGGCTGCAGCATTACTAAACTAGACACTTTTCATTGCAGTGAAAAGTTTGGGACAGTGCAACCATGAGTTTATTATTGCAATACGGGAGCAGGTTTAATCCACACTGTCCTACAGAAATAGGGGTCCAGGAAGGCCCTGAATTTCTGTCTAAACAAACATAAAGTGTGGATAACTGAGCTAATCTCCAAAATCAGGATAAAAGAAAAGAAATATGGGAGATGGCTGAAAATTGCATCTGTTTGTGTCTCAGTCTCCAGTATTTAACAGCCACAGAAACCCAGAAACTAAAATGGAAAGAGTAGCATTAGTGGCACTCTGATTTCAAACCAGCCACAGCTATTTATTTTGAGAGAGAATACAGAAAGAGGAGGGAGGGTTTTGTGAGAGAGCCAAAGCAGTGCTTCATGTTTCATCATATCCTGTTTTCAACAGTTTCATTAGACCTACCCTACAATTAATTTTAGGAGCAGATCTTGCAGCACCCTAAGGATATCTACTCTTTCCTGGCTTTGTGCTGCAGAATCTCACACTGAATTGATAATTCTAAGCCATGAACTCTTTCCAAGTTCATCAACAGTCTGTAAGGCAAATTATTTGCTGCATTCCAAAATTCTAGATGACGCATTAGTCTTGACTTGGAATGCTGGGGAATTCGTAACACACCTTAGTAATCTGATCTACTTCCTACTTGATCAACTATGACCTATTGATATTTTGGAGCTTAGAATGACAAAACATTAAATTTTTCAAAAATTATTTGCTTGACATGCAGAAATCCAGTGGATCATACAAAACTGAAGTGCTAATGAAGAATGAAAATTAAAAGCATAGCATATACTATATGAGGGCCTAATGTAATTTTCATTAACAAGGCTAAAACGATCTGTAGAGCATGTTCAGTGTATTGGAAAGACTAGAGGCAAATTAGTAAGTACAGAATCACCTATTTCTTAGATTATTTTTCCTTAAAAAGTGTTTATCAATAAAATAAAAGTAATTCATAACAAAAGGTTGAATTTAATGTGAGAGAAAATGTATCATTACCTGAAGTTTAAAGTAGCTGGTTTTTTGTAGTATTGGATAAAAACAGGTTCCTAAAAACAAAGTTTGGGAACCAGTAACAGCAATGTCACTGCTAGTACCAGAGGATAATGGTAATTATACTCTCGACTTGCAAGCATAGCAAAATTACACTTCATGTTATGAAAATAGGAGGGTGTCTGCTTCAATCTATTTGCTAATCTAGATGAAGGACCCTTCTTTGCTCAGAAATGATGTGACAGGAGAGGTGTGGATACACTTATACACGAAGAATACTATTTATTTATATGGCTTGGGAAACAAGAAATTAGGTGTGCCAGGCTTGAGCAACACCTATTATCATTTCTGCAGATAGCTTACTGCCCTGAAATCAGCCCTGTGATAATTATTTCAGGACTTGATTAGGTGGCATTGCATCAGAACTCCATTTTCTACTTTATATCCAAACCATTTTTGCAATTTCAAAAGAAGATTCAGCCTAAGGCACTTGATAGTAGTAGGATGAGAGAAAATTTACTTTCAGAAAATGATAAGGAAAAACATGAATGTCTCAGGAAGAGGCAGGTGGCACCAATCAGTGCCACTGCTCATGGTAGGCTTATTCTTTAATGACAACATATGAGAAGTCTGATGTGTACCAATATCTGAATATGGTTAGGTTGCTAACTGAAAATAACAATAACTGTTTCATCTCCATTTATTCGTCTTTTTCTCAAGCATTGGAAGAAAAAACTTGCTGGGTGGCTCAGCTAGGTTATTTATATAAACAAAGGTTTCTCAATGGCTTGGAACAAGAGCCATTTCTTGGATGTGAGCTACTTGCACATATTAGGCACGAGCACTGTGTAGCGTAGATAAATTTACTACCACTGATGGTCAATGATTTCCTTACATCCTCATCTTGTGAGCTACTTTAGACTATCCAACAGAACATTATTATGCAAGAAATCATATACTGACAATAACTTGACATGTTTTCATATCTGATGTATAAAATTTTAAGTCAAGAACTAAAATTTCTATCTGCATCTTCAGCAAGCTTTCATAAGCCAAACATAACTCAAATACACACACTTTTTTTTCAATTTACAGTAATTACTATTGGATTACTTCTAGAATTTTTGGGGCTTGAAACTATGTACAACCAAAAACTCTGAATTAACATTTTTAAAGTATGATCTCCTAAGTGATTATTTCTGCAAAATGCAAATCTTGTCATACAGATGCAGCAATCGGAACCACAGAGAAAAGAATAGCTGAAGAAAATGCTTTTATTATGGCCTCCTTTCGCAGAGAACCATTTGATTCTCACCACAATAACAATGACTTTTTAGAAAAAAAGTAGAAGCAAAATAACAATTACAACAGATTAGTCCTTGAAAGACAGTATCCAGAAAATGTCTGTTCATACATTACAGATTTTGGAAACAATATTATCATTGTTACCTGGTTATTTCTGATAAATGAGTTATGCTCGCTTCGTTGTTGGTTTAAAAAAAAAATTTAAAAATCACCAGTAGACTCTTTAGCCTTACAAATCAAGGAGATTGGTAAAGCTGTACCTACTCCACTCCTAAAAGCATCAGTAGCTTAACTTAATCTTAATTAAATAAGAATTTAGTAAAGAGCTATTGATAATTGCAGTAGAAAGAACATGAATGTGATCACATCAAAGGACACTCCCTTTCTCTCCTGTCCTGAGAACTCCCTGAAGTCGAAGAAATTACCTAAGATTGAAAAAGTCTCCCTTACGGCCTAGTCTCCCTGCCATGGACTGGATGCAGGAAATGTGTTTTGTAAATTTGACTGTAGATTAAAAGTCCAAATACCAAAGACGGAGCAAAAACACTTTGAAAACTTTGTCCAGCAAACCAAACAAATGTGTCACTGTCAACTAATACTTCTGAAAAAAATTCAGCGTTGACATTTTAATGATTCAAGACGGAATCTGAGGATGTGAACTGTAATCCAGAGTAGACAACTCATTAGGGCAGCTCCATCTCAGGAAGTCCTGATTCTAAGAAAGGTCTGTCTGTACTGATGTTAATGCTATAGTTCAGACCAAGAGGATACTTACTGATGAGCTACAGTTAGTGGGTAACATGGACATGCTGCACATATCTATTCGGTTAAATTCCTACTAGGCTGACTAATTTAAAGTGGTTTTATTTCACTTGATAATGAATTATCATTTCTATCTTTTACACACTTTAAATCTGTAAAAATAAAAAGAAGCTTATTAAATAAATAAAAAACTGTTTGCAAGAAGATTTAGTAAGCTTACCAGAACAAGGGTTATGGCTGCTTATGGCATCATGATCAACACAAGAACATCTTCTTGGAGTTTCCACAGAAAACCTTAATACAAATATATTAATTTTCCGATAGACACTTGGAAGGCCCAAGAGAAGCCCACAAAGAAACTGTTTAACTGTGGCCTTTCTCAGTAGAAGGAGCTGATGTTTATCGTTCAATATTTACAGGTCTTCTCCAGATGTGCCAGAACTGGGTCATGTGTCTTGGCACTGAAGACTTGTCAGTCAGAGTCTAGATAGTTCCAAAGGTATTCCCTGACTGTTTCCCAAGCCCTTCCTTTCACTCTGCATAGCAGTGAGAAGTCACTGCAGGATGTCTTCTCATGTCACCTGGGTTGAGCTGAGTTTTCCCTTTCAAATGCTGAAGAAGCTGAATTCCCATTCCTCCACCAGCTAACACTGTAAAGCATAGTCAGATAACAATTTTTGTTCAGTATTTATAACATTTTTTCATGGTGAATTTGAAATCTACTACAAGGAAAAAACCAACTCTCTATAAATAGTTCCTAGCACCTAGAACAATGTTTCCCTTTTGTTTCAAAATAGTAAGCAGTCCTGGAAATAATATCTGAAGTACTTAATTAGAAGTGCAGTATATTTAGAATATCTACACTTTCAGGCACTTCTCTATTCACCAGTCTGCAATTGTTTGACTGGGATAGAGATTAATAATGCCTCCCAACACAATCTCCACAATGCCCACAAATTCATTATCAAAACAAAAGCACCTGGTTTCTGTTTGGGATTCCCATTTCATTGCAATAGATAGTATTAACAGAAGCATAGTAATAGAATTTGAAACAGATAAAGACTCAGAATAACTAATGTAATACCTGCTTTGGTAGTGTAAGTAGCTCTAGAGCCTAATTTGCAAAGACTGCTCACTTCAGTTAGCAGAATATCAGACAATGGATCTAGAGGCTGAAGACAAATCATGTCTTACAGAGGCCTTTTGACCTACATACTTTTTTATTCGTTCCTAATCCATTTCCTACAACATTTCTGACTCTTCCATCATACAGAACACGGTCTTCCTGTGTGAGCTGTGGCTTGTACCAACTTCCTAGCTGGCTAAGTCAATTTGTAAACCTTCATACCCTTCTGGCAAAACTTTTAATCCTGAAGCTTGATTTACCAGGACAAAATTCTCCATCCTATAGCCAGAGACAACTTTAACTAGACTACAAAATCTTTCTTTTCCTCAGGCACTTGAGAATCAGGTTCTTTAGTCTCCCTTTTTCAAGATAAGGCAAAGTGTTAATGTTAACAATGACGTGACTTCCTAGGTGAAGTAAGAACATGAGAATACACACAACTCATCGTATTTTGAAGCGGAGCATCTGTTTTGGAGGACAATGGGAATGGAATATACAAAGTCCTACCATTGTTTCAGTTATCACATAACCCTGGATATAAGGTGCACACAAAGGTCTGAACATAGAAGAAAAGGCAGAAATTAACTGAAGAGAACATAACAACAAAGAGCTGCAAACAGGTCAGGGACAGGCATCTAAAAATGCCTGTTTACAGGGAAGCATGACTCACTGGGTACTTTTTTGTGCAATGGAAAAAGGGAGTCCCTGGTGTGTATGCAAGCCAAGCAGTTTACAAGACCAGTGAAGTGCATGTGCTCTATACAGATAAATACTGCTGCTCTCAAGACAACACATTTTTCTGAAATAGATAAATAAGCTTCTTACTAGTACTATTCCCTTCCATATACTAGTCATGAAAATACTTTGAACTTAGACTTTACTGAATTGCAGATAACTAGCTTGTTAACTGAGGAAAAGATCATGTGTTTTTGAAGTGGTTGCTCTTATCCTTGCATTTGATTGTCCCCTCATGTCTTGTATTACTCATGATTTTAAGCCTAAATGTAAGATTATCACCTTTTGGAGGCAAACACCAAGTATTAAATCTTTGAAGCACAATGAATCCTAATTAGGTATAATCAATAATAATTATAGCTGTGTAATGGAAAATAGGAAGGTGAGGAAAAGGAAATGGCTGAGATCATAATAATTACTTTCTATTAGGACTGGCAGGGAAAACGAGTGTGAGAAGCTGGACACCTGAGAAAACAGATACCTTTTTATTCGGGTTTTCCTTGGAACTGAAATAGCTAAGTTATAGTATACCAAGTACACACTAAACATGATTTATTACTTTTACAAACTCTGGAAGCAAAGTGCATGAAGTACGTGTATCTCTGAGGGGTTTGCTGTGGTAACCTCTTTGGAATGCAGCAATTACCACCTACCTGGCAAATTGGAAGTGTTACATTCCTCTGCTAGTAATCCACTCCTCCATTTAGCCAGAGGTCAGGGAGGAGAAGGAGGTGACTCTTACGGAGGGAACAGTCAGAGCCACAGAGCTTTCTACCAGAAGGGCAAAGATGCACTAGGTGTTAGCCTCAGAATATAAAAGCCCCTCCACACGGAATATGAAAGCCCTGTTATACGCACAAGATACAAAATAATTTGGGCAAAACCGGAAATTGAGCTCCATGACACTTCTGATCCAATGTTCTATGTTCCTACTGAGTGCAGGTCTAGGCCACTCCCCATCTTCACTTGGATATTTTTGTTAGGATGGTTCCACAGGGAAGCTGCTGACCATCAAGGCTGTTGTGGGTAGAGAATCCCTCACTGCTTGTGCTAGACTGGGCGTATAGAGAGCCAGGGTAATCAGTTACTGTGTAGCATGTCTGGCAAATTAACTCGAAAGTCCTCTAATTTCTGCTCTGCACTAGGAATCTACTGTCCTGCCTTCTTAGGGCCATCAGATCACTACAATCAGCTCTTGCTCATGAGGACTGAAAAATTAATTTTCCTGGGTTCTTCCGATCTGATGTTCCATCTACTAAATGAATTCCTTACAGAATGCATTATTTTTTTGCAATACATTTGAACACAATTATGATACATAACCTTCCTTATGGAGAAGTACTAATTTACTACAATCCATTATTTTAAAGACTTTCAAGCTTAGTATGATGTTATCCACAGCATGAAAGACAGGCTACTTAATTAATATCTTATGATCCCTTCACAAAAGAATAGCATCCCTATAGCAACTGTAATTATAGAGATACAGCAATATAAATATCCTTAATCCATCTTTTAATTAGGTTTAGTAAGTGAAAATATTTGGGAGAGTCAACTCAAGGTCAGTTGTCTAAGGACCACTTTGCAGTGATTCACCACTCCGGAGTGATTCACAAAGCACCGAGTGAGAATTTCCACAGCCACTCAAGAAAATACGTTATCCCAGGTGCCACAGCCACAGCCACAGTGCTGTGTGCACAGCTGAGGCACAAATGTGCCTTTGCAGCTCTGCTGTAAAAGGGTTAAACATCCACATCCACGAAAGTACTTGAAATAGTTCCCAACATTATTTCAAATGAAGTAATACAACTGAGAATAAAGAGAGGACTGCAAAACAGCACAGGAGAAGGGTAAAAAGGAAAATACAAACACATTGCAAGTCAGAAGAAGTACCTAAAGAACAAACATCTCATAGATAGTTAGTCAGGATTTAGCTACAGAGCTAGATACTTTCAGCTTCAAATATAAGCTTCACAGAAACAAAAGATTCATCTTTTAGTAATTTCTTTTTATACTTGCAATGCTTTCTCTATCAATGTGGAAGTAAAACAAAGGTAGGAGTGTGTGGCTTCCAGTAACAGTGATAGAAACAGGTGTTTTTAGCGTAGTAGATAAACCTCTAGTCTGCACATCCAAAGATCTAAATTATCGAATAATCTTTTAAAAAATCAGCCTGCATAAAAGTAATATATAGACATAACTTTCAGGAATCAGTTCCTCATAAGCAATGTAATTTTCTGCAGAATGTGGCATGGTGAATAACATCTCCAAAGGTATTCAATGAATATTTGAGCTGTTTCATTGTATAAAACCAGATGATGATCCAAAGAAAGAACTGTCCTGGAAAGTTTTGTGACACATTTCAGAACTCAGTTTGTATACCATGCTTGAAACAGAGCCCAGAAAGCTGTTGTGTACAGCTAGGTCAGACATGAACATAGGCTGGAGGTTTCCTGAAGGCTAAACATACGATGTGACAGATGTGAAAACAAAGGAACTGTAAATTGCAGGAGGTTAGTATTCATTTTTTATAAAATAAATATTTAACTATAGATAATGCAGTCTAAAAGCACATGCACAAGCAGACCTGCAGGCCTGCTGCAAAGAACAGTGAATTTGGCAGGGTATAAACTGCTGTATAATCCCTGGCACACGCACAGTGGGATTACAGATCAAGCACATACAGGTGAATCCTGATGACTGGGCAGACAGGAGCAGCTCCTGAGGAGGGCAGTTCTCAGACAAAACATCAGTGTTACTGGGGCACTGAGGGAGGGACCTAAGCAGGCAGAATTAACACTGTACAGATGGGAAACCAAATTTCTGTTTAAATGACTGTGTTCTGCTGAACGTGCCACTCTCTAAAAATATTACCCGTTACCAGTCACTCCTCATCCATATGTTAACAACAGGAGAGGTTTTTTCTTTTAATAGTACCCCCAGCAATGAGAGCAGCATTTAGAGATCACATCCAACAGTGGCAATAAAATCAATGGTTCTTAGCTTAGAAGACAGACACCTGTTCAGCTAAGTAGGATTTTGGTTAGCAGCATTCTCATTCTCAGCAGAAAATAGTTACTGATTAACTGTGAAGGACAGGGAAAACGACCAAGCAGGAAACAAAGATCAAAACTTTCCAAAAAGGGGCGTGTCCACAGCTAGTACTACCTGCCATCCACTTTCCACAGGTTATGAAGCTACCAAAAGTTCTCAGAGTGAAGCAGTCACAATTTTACAAGAAAGGAAGATAAGGGCACAGAGACATCTACATACTATGCCAATGTCCCCTCAGTTAATTCAGAGCAATCCTTAAATTTTCAGCACTGGAAACATACAAGCATTAGTGGTGTGTACTAATCACTGTCACAACTATTTAGCATTTCAAAGAATCCTCATATGAATTTCATGACAAAAAATTTAAGGTAACATGATATTTAATAAAGCATTAATAGTAAAAAATCCTGAAGATGTAATATCCTTGACTTCTATTGTTTCCCCCCTTGTTTGAAAATATATATACATCAAACACATACATGTTGAAAGAGTATATTTATTAACAGTACATTGAATATATAATTACAGCAAATTAAATAGAGTACGCCAAGAATTAAATTTATGAGATGAAAGATACTATTACAGTAATTATTATTCTGAGTTACTTTTGTATATGACATCAAAAGACTTAAAAATGTTACATTCAAGTACATAACACCTTTGAGTCTGATGTAGTACTTATGTTTCCAGGGATTTTGATGACTTCTGGGTGAAATTCACAGTAGCATTTTAGCCATGCTGAAGAAGGGTGGAAGATGGAGAAATTGAGGCTACTTTAAGACACCATAGTGAACTGGCTAAAGAGCTGGAAATAGGGCTGACAAAATAATGCACAATTTTGACTTCAGCCAAGTGGAAGATGTTTTTTCAGCCTCTACAGCAGTTCTCCTCCCCATGAGATTTCAATACTTAAAAAGTGTCTAGTTTTCAAAAGTGAAAACCAGATGAGAACTGAAATAAGTCTGGAAATTCATCTGTGGTTACAACTAGTTCCTCAAGGTGCTCTTCCCTTCAGTGGCCCAGAACACTTAGTCAGAGCACTGTTGCATTTTGGTGTAACAGCAGCAGAGCCCTGTGGCTGTGCTGTCGGCTCCACTGAAACACAGGCTCATACAGACCAGCCTGCAGGCCCACACTAAGGCAAACTGCAGCTTCCCCCTCTCCATCATTTCTGCTGTACTACAGCGTGCAGCCACACCAGACACCAGAACTGCCTCTCTTTCCTACTTCCTCTCTTTGAAAAACTCCACAGGTGAGGAAACATCCTAGTCTCTCTTTGGTGTTCCCTTAGAAGTCCTTCTCCCTTTCTGTCATAACCCATCCTCAACCACTGCCACGTCTCTGATCTCCCTGAAGGATTCACTGACCACCAAGCAGTAGGCTGCTCTTCCGACAGTCAAACCCTATGTTAAAATTCAACTGGATTTCTGCCCTCCAAGAGATTCTTTTTGAAAGAGCAATACTGCAGTTCTCCCTCTAAACAAATATTTAAGTGCTTTATAATTTGAATGGCAGTAGACATAGAAACATCCTCTCCCCACAATTAAACGGACTCTTTTATGTTAAATGAAATCAAGGAGAAGGATAGGAAGCAAGATGACATTTAACAGCAACACTAGGTTTAGAACAATTTGTTCATAACCAATAAAAAGTATCTGCTGAAATTTGGAAGAAATGCTTAATTACCTAACTGAAGACTTCTTATCTCAGTTATTAAACTAACAAAAATTCACTTTTAAAGTATTTTAACTTCCAGACTTCTCGGCTCAGTCTTCCAGCATAGACAAAACAAGACTTTCCAATAACACAGGAATAAATTTCTAAACCCTAATGTTTTTCCCTAAGGAATTTTTGTAAGCTCAGCTTTGAAAACATGATGGAAATAACCAGAAGAACACCTGTCTACTACTACTAACACACACACACACACACACACACACACACACACCCTTATTCTCAACTATGTTTTATTCACTTTTAATACTCCTGAAGAGAATGTTTTCACCCATTTGATAAATCCAAAGTACAAAATTCTATCAGCTTTTTGGGACTACAGAATTTAGAGTATGTTCTGTTAGACTCCAGCAAAGGTACTGACAAGGAAGGCAAAAGCCCCTATGCATGACTACTTTAAGGAAACTATTGTGATAATGAACCCCATCACAGTATGGACTCCCTACCCTGGAACAAACAATAGTGTATTGCATTACCACATCTGATTTATGCTTTTAACTGCTATTTGCAAAGGTATATAAACTGTCTAAAGACAAAATTATGCAACAATAAACCCGCATTATGCAAAAATAAACCTGCAGTTATTCAAGGCATGGAAATAAAATTACTCTGTATTTACTCTGATCCAGGTGATAACAGCATCTGGTTCTTAAGTTTAACTAAATGGTGCCTAGAGGCCTTGGAAAAGCTCTGCAGTAACCTAACTGTTCCAAACACATGAATATGGGCCTCCAGAGGCCTGCAGGGAGACCTCGAGCAGTAATAGCCAGACAGCCATTACAAGAAAACAAAACCACCTCTTGAACTGCTGTCCCAGTAGCTCTGATTATAGGCTTTACAAATTACAAAATCACCTTTAAAATGTGGGTGTTCCCACCCAGCTTCAGCAAGTGGAATAACTGCTAGAAAATGCAGCCCGTTAAAAACACACAAATTTGACAGCTAGAGCTTAAAGCTGTACGACAGAAGCGCCTGGACTTCTTCAGCTACAGACTCCGTACTTTTACTTATTATATTTTATTTTATATAAAGCTGTTCTAAGCCACATAAAATGATCTAGTATTTCATATCACTCTTTTTATTCTTACCATGTCTTAATGCCTGACTCCACCTAAATTCCTTCCTACTGCTGATATTCTTCTCCAGACATCTCTACTACTGGACTCTATTCCTAGATTACAGCCTTACCATCACTTTCGTCTAACAATATCACACCATAAATCTCAGGCCTCCAAATCTTTCATAGTCCATGAGAACAAAGGCATTCAAAGCAAACTCTGCCAACTAAATCTAAGCACTACACAGTTTTCCTGGGTCAAAAAATTATTAATTTTCTATTAGAGGTTCATAATTTTTAGCCTCACTGTTTCCACTTGATTGTCCTAGAAAATGGCTGTGTGCAAGCTGAATGTCACTAAAAAAAAAAAAAATCCATGTAACAACATACTTAAGTTAAAATACCCACAGTTATAGCGAAAGATTGCCAAGGCAGAATTATTTTCAGTTTTCGCATTACATTTTTTTTGTATATAAACAAAACTTTTAAGGAAACAGAAAAAGACTGTGAGCAATTACAGAAGCATTAGATGAACTATGATGCAAATAATAAATAAATGCCTAACATACACCTAGTTTCATATCCTAGCATTTCCCATTCTTTAGAAGATAAATAGATTATTGAACTTTGCAATAAAACAGAGAAATAGATTATTGGAATGTTTAATAATGAAATACTCATTAGGTCCCGCTATTCTTTTAAAAAATCAAGCTGTCACTAAACCATCAAAGATATATTCCTTTCCTACTTCCCGTACGTGAGGATATATTACTGACACATTTGCTAAACATTTAAAAAACTTATTATGGTTTTAATCTGGGGAGACTTGATCCGTTAAAAGCCAGCAAAGCGAGTGTGGCTGTGCAGAAATGCAGAGCCCTGAAGGGAGCTCGGGGGAGCCGAATGGCCCAGCCTGAGCAGGAGGCAGCAGGGCCACAGGGCCAACTGGCGCCACCCTCTGCTGCCGAGCTGGAACTGTTAATTTTTATTTACAATAAAGAGCTGCACTATTCTTGCCCCATCTATCACCCCCAGCTTTCTACTGAGGTGTTCACTTGCAGCCAGCCCACCGTGCTAGTCCCTGGATTTGCATACATTCAGGTAATATCCCTTCTAACGTGCCATTCCTGATATTTTAATCAATCATTCACATCCACAAAATTCATACACTAACTTCAACATTCTGCTCCAAGCTCTCCTTAGGTATAACACTACAACACATCCTGACAACACTTAACCTGCTGTTGCCCTCCAAAGGCTGCTCTTGCTAAGACAGTATTACTTCATTATTTGGCTACTCTTCAGGGTGCTACACAAGCAGCTGTGAGCCTTACTCCTGTATTCAGAACCAATTTCTTATTGCGTACTATTAAAACTGGTACCCCTCTCCAGGTCTAGGCTATATGTAGGACCCTTATAGACAATGGCCATAAGAACAATTACAAAGAAAATTAAAAATCAGCCGCTGAAGGTATCCCACAAAAGAACAGATTGTGCATTTTGTAGAAACCTTTTCCTTGAAATGTCACTTGCAAGAAATAAATCTTTCAGCTTTCTCAAATTTTCATATGTGGTTGTGACTCTACAAGTCACCTTAGAAAAAAAGACTTCCGCTATTATAATTTAATCCCACTCTAGAGCATCATGCTTTAAAATAATTGTACTTCTAAGTCTGTAAGTTATGTGACTGCAAATGTCTTCCTTTAGAACTGATTAGAAAACATAATCTCATGTTTCTCACCAAACCACAAAATTAAGCTCCAGTTAATTTGCCAGTTGAATACAGAAATACAGAACTCCAAAAGAAACTTACCTCCATTAGTATCAGGAGTCCACATCACCCAACTTAAGACCCTTGCCCGGCTGCAGCATAATTGTCTTCCTTCGTAGCCAGCTTTCATTCTCGTTGCAAAAACGCACTACACAAAGAACAGTCTCTCTGTCGGAAGCTGTACTGAGATATTGCTGTGGTGCACAAAGGGAAGGGAAGTGCTCATGGATGTCACAAATTGCTTAAGTTTATGTGAATTGAGGCGAACAAGTTTATTATTCGTCAAATACAGTCAGCGGTAGTGAACTTTGTGTAGTATGCTGAGATCATTACACAGGGTGAACAGCCACCTGTGGCTGAAAGGTTGTAGACAGAACAGACACATCACAGAGATTAAGATTCTAAAAGAAACAGGTTCAAGGAGGAATTACACAATGAGACAAATGTGTCACAGGCCAAGAGGACTGGACAAGTGTTTACAGAAACACAAGAGCCTGCAACAGCACAAATGGCTCAGACTTCCACATGACTAGCCACAGAGTCTCCTTTCTGTATCATTCTCAGGTTCACTTTCATACCACCACAAGTTAATTCTACTTCAGAATCTGACCCTGTAAAAAACAGCGATAGCTAAACCAGAGGTCAAGTTGTGCATTGTTCAGCTGCTCACGCTCTGAAATCAACATTCCCCATTGAAGAAGGCCATTGGTCCACCTGGTCACCCGCACTTTGGGGCAAAATTAAGAACGAAGAAGCTTCTGTTTTAATTTAGTCAGCAACTTCTGAGAAATACCAAATGCACAGGCAAATCTTGCAGAATGTGAATAGGGTTGAGCTCTCCCTTGTACCACTACATCAAAACAACAGGTGCACAAGCTCCCAAGTTTGCACAAAAACCCAGATGCTCATTGGGAAAGTGTATTTTCCTTCCTGCTGTTTCCAGGCGCTTTTAAAAAGGAGAACAAGCTCTCAGTCGGGGCAAGTTTCGCCTGTTTTCCCGAGGAGTGTGTGGCGGAGCGGCCCGCAGCCGGCGGTGCGCACAGGCCCCCCAGTAAGGGGCCGGCGGGCGCACGGGCCCCACCCGCCCGCGCCGTCCCGCCGCTGAGGGGCCCCGGCAGCCCCAGCCGGGCGCTGAGGCCGTGGTCCCGCCTGGCTCTCGCCCCGGACACCCGGGAGGGGGAAGCCCTCGCTCCGGTGGCGAGATTGGCGGGCTCCCTTAGACGAGTTCTCACCTCACACAGCAACGGGGGCAGAGCATGTGTCCTGACTGCAGGCGCTTCCGCAACTGCCATCTGCAATCGCCAAAGGAGCCTTCAAGAGACACCTGCCAGTCACCGCTAATATTTCATTCATCTGTTCCTCGATTGAGCTGCTTGAGGTGCCATGAGAGCCGAGGTGGCAGCTCTGACCTTACCAACTCTCCTCAACAACTCACTGACTAGTCATTTCTACACTTCCTTAACCATTTTTCAATAGAATGTTTATTAAAAGTAGCATACAATAGAATAATGAACTACTTCTCAACGAAAATGCTTGAATAGAGGATTAGAAAAAAATTCCTATTTTTATAAAGCATAGAAGAACATGGGGACATTGCAAAACCCATTCAGTACACCAGGCACCTGTGCTGGGAGACTTTGATTTTACAAAGCAGAGCTGAAAAGTGAAAATGCCTTCTCCATAGTGACAGGATTTTTGCACAAAAAGTTGATCACTGTAACACTTGGACATCTGTAAATCAGTTAATCAGGACTGTTGTATTGGTGAATTTGCAATACTATGACTTAAATTACATAACCGTTTACAGCAGAGGGGACAGGCAGAGCTCTGCTAACTCAAACCTACTCAAACTCAGCGAGGACAGCTGACATTGACACCAACATAGGAATCTCTGTGTAGGGCTCAAGTTTATGCTTTTTAAATAAGCTGTCTTTTTAAAATAAGTGTTGTTAGCATATTTTAACACTTGACCTGAGGAGTTAACGATCTCTCCCCATATGTAAAATTGCTACAAGTGAACAAGCAAAGTCAGCTGGAAAGTCTGTTTTTTTAAAAAAAAAACCAATCAGAAGAAAACGTTAACTCTGAATTAAATAATTTTATTTTGTGCATTTCAGAAATGAATAATGACATTTTCTAAAATCAGTTGTTGCTGTGATAGACAGACATGTAAAGCTCATGTTTCCATTTTACATTACAACATGCAGTGTGAGAATGATACATTAGTTTACTTGAATTCTCAAGTTAATCATCTTTGAATAAATCAAGAGCTATTAACTGTAAATATCAGTAACAGTTAAAATTATTTCAATTGGGAGGAAAAATAATTCTTAATATTATATAGATCAAGAAGCACCAACTGGAACACAATGGATGCACAGTTCTTACTGAGTTATTTAGTTTATTTCTATTTTACCAATTATAAGTTTGCATTAATAGAAGTTTTTGAGTGTAAAATATAAATGATAATGATACAGCTCAGGATCAGTCAATATAAGTCAGCTACTTTCAGGGGATAATGACTTGATCTATATGGATATCAGCTCGTGTTATGTTAGATTTAACATTGTTTTCTTCCCTCTTCATTTTTAAATTATCTGGCTTGACAAAGTGTTGAGTAGCTTTTCGAGGAAAAGAAAAACAAAACAAAAAACCCCAAAACCAATAAACCACCACCCCCCAAAAAAGTTAATAACCTTAAATCTTACTTTTGTTGCTACTTAACAGCAAAGTCAACCAATACATATTTTTTCCCTATTTAAAATATTTGTCACTAAAACTATGCTCAACTAATCAGTGCAGAAGCAACATTATAAATGGGCATGTTTAGAAGTTTCATATGTATTTTTGTGTACACAGTGGTGATTTATCTTTAAAATTTTACTATTAAATTAGAAAAAACCCTAGCACTGACAAATATGCAGTCTATAGAAGCAGTGCAGTTTGCAAAACTGGAAAGCAATCTGTACATAGCATAGGAAGGTTTTGATGAAAAATTTCTCATGTTTTTTTTTCCAAACACTTAAAGAGTGTTATTGCCAATATATATAATTTTGACACCTGGTGGAAGTCATCTTAAACAGTCATAGCTCTTAAGCTTCACTTCCAATTTTAAAATGTTTTCATGAAGTAAGGACAATTTCTTTTCTGCCATTTTGTTCCTACTTTCTAAGCCACAGGAGCCATAAAACATACCTTGAAATAATAAACAAGAAATAAGTATCCAGGAAAACAGTAAAGCTAGTGAAACAGTAGGACATAAACCTCAATATAATTATCAAGAAATTCAGAAAGTTTAGTGCAGTATGAAAAATATTTTCTATGCCTTTGCGCATTAAAAAAATAATCTGTAGCTGACATTTCAGTAACATTTTTGATCAAATGACATTTCTTATGCATTGTGTTGAGAAAATAAACATTTCCCAACCCATGTACTGCAGCAGCTCAAAAGTCCAGGTATAATATAGACATTACCTATTCCTAATGACTGAACACTTCAGCAAGGGAGTTAAAATCCTTATTAACCTTTCAAATAAATAGTATATGAGTATAGCCATTTCTTACAATTCACCTCTCTTGAGCCTGTTAACTTGCCCTTACAGTATCTACCTGAAATACATCTCCCTGAACAAGACAGCATGTGTGCACTGTACTTTAGACAGGATACAGAAACTTTAAAATACAGACATGATAAAATCTTGATCTAAGTGTTTTAGTGCATTATAATTACATCCTGTACTTATTTTTTAAGCATATATTGTCCAACATTAAGAAATAGTGCTTTTGCTCTTCTGCCTTGTGATGTGGGAAGTGTTGTCAACCTCACTCTCTGCCTGTTTATTGCACTAAGATGGAAAAATTGTATGAAGAGTTGAGAACTACTAACTGCACTCCTCTCAGTTTGTGAACCCTGATATGAACTTAATAAGGACATGCAGGCATCCAAATATGAAAAAACATGTTTTGCATCATATTCACTGGATTTGTTCCCAAAGGACACCACACAGAGGTAGCATACTTATCGTTATTGGTGTAATTTCAAAAGGCCCAGAAGCCTCACATTCTCCTCTCTGATAGTAGGCTAGTATGTCTTTCCATTGTGTTAAGTGTTTCCACCTGATTAATAGAGCTAGGATTTTCCGAAGAATGAAGGGTTGAGGTGACCCTATCTCTTCAATTAATTAAATTAATAAGCAGTCAAGCACATTGGCCTTCCCCAACATAGAGGCTGTGCATTGTATGCACTTTTCTTATGAATTACCCATGGTGAAAACCAGATATAGATGAAAAAACAGGTTTGCTATATGGCTCATGGTATTTAAATAAATCTAGATTAACATAGGATGTTACCTCATTATTGCTTGAGCTAACTCTCAAAGTAAAGTTTTCAAAATTTTATATATAACTTCAAAAGTTGATTTATTACAGTATTCATACACTTTATTTCTGTGGTTGCTTAGTGGAGTGTTCAATTGAACACATACAGAAACATCCCCATTATACAGTTCAATGGAGAGATAACATATTATGTCTTCATTAATGCATGGTGCTAGAGCACAAAGCATACCAAACTCAGAAAGCTAGAGGTTAGTCTACTCCCCCTTAAGCATGCATTTGCAAAAACATTCATTTACTCTTTAAGAGACAAAGAAAAAAAAACATAAGAGCTGTGCTACTCATTTTTAGCTCAGGAAGGAGCTAATTTACTTCATTACATTAAGATTTTGTTTTGAAAAGGCTAAAAAACCCAAAGCTACTTAAAATTAAGTTTGTGCATATTCTCAAAATTGCTCCTTACTAAAAGTCTTTGCATCAAGTGTGCACTGCAGTTTTAGTCTATTGTCATGGCCTGATTTTCAAAATACCTAAGCCCCACACAGTTCTAGGGCACAGGAGCTGCTTTGAAAGTCAGGACACAGCTTAAGTGATTGTGCAGAACAGTTAATTTCCCTTGCAGTGTAAGCCAAGTGTTCATTTATGCCCAACAGTAAGACCACAGAAGTTTCATCAAATCAATCAAAATAAACTTTTACAAGTCATAAAGGATTTCAAGGATAACACCAATCGACCAGGCCTGAGTTTCACAGCTAAAAGGACAATACTGCCCATTCTCATTGGTTAGTTCTGGAAGCCCTTTCCAGGATGATCTGATAAAAGAAAACACACAAGTGAGTATTGTTGTTAGATTATATATTGAAATAAAAAGAACATTTCACTTTAAAACCTTTTGGAAGAATAACTCTGTAGGAAACTGAAAAGCTTGACTAAAGGTCAGCTGTCCTACAGGAACAGTATATCCTTTAATAATTGAGATCTAATTGATGTTTTTCACCTGCAGCTGGGAATTGTAGTGGAAGTGTCTTATTCAAAGCAGACTCTCTGCTACTAATAATAACTAAACTTACACAACTGCTGTGTGCTGCTCCTGTTCCTCATTCTGGTAGCTTTGCATTTGGAAAATGCAAACAACGGTATTCAAACTACACTTTAAATTGATTATGGTACTAAAAAGTGACAACAGCTGGAAGACAGCATGATTACATAAACCTTTTCCTCAGTAGGAACAAAACCCCCCCCATAAACTAGCGCACTTACAAAAATGTAAGTAGAGCCTGTTGCTACATTAATTATTCTGTACAGAAATAATGTATCAAAACTGTAAAAGTACACTGCTTTAATAAGACAGAAAAAGGAAAGAGTATTACCAAACTGCAAGTTATTTCTGATACTACCAAACAAGAGATGAGGACAAGACACTATGTAAGGCTTAACTTTGTTGCTTAACAAATTCTTTTTCCTTTCTTGTGTGGTCAGACAAACTCTTCTGTCATGAGTCCTACTGAACTACTCTTTTGGGTACAAATAAGTACCTGCTTCATGTGCTGCAGAACAGATTATATGGATGAGATATCAAGGGCAAGGTTTTTTATTTTAATTTGTCTCAAATCCTTAGTAATTAAAAATAAAATAGACAGCAAAAGATGAAAACTGTGCGGGTTTGGTGGTTTGGTTTGAGGGAAAACTCAAAATTCAAGTTCCTCTGTCTCCTTAGAAAATCAAGTTTATTAGTATGATGGCTTCAGAATCTTAATTTCCTCACTTAACACAATAAATTCTAACAATATTTTGCATAATTTTATCTGCTGAAATTTTAATCTATCACTACTAACCCTTTAATTATTATATTTTAAAGTTTGTTTTTAAATACTTTGATTTTAAAAAAAACAAACCACTCACTGACTTTTTTTCTGAAATTGATTTCTTCTATGAAACTAGATCCTAATCTTTACACAAGATTTATTTTATCCAGTCTTCACATGGATAAGTATTAGGAATTCCGCCATCTCTAAAAGGCACTAGATCTCACCTGTATTTGAAACCTGACCTGAGATCTGCAATTGCACATTTAGCAGTCAACTTCCTATCTACAAAAGAGATCCTGTTTATGCAGTAGATCTGTACTCTGACATGCAATTGGATGGCAGATACCACTAGCCTGGTGTTTTGAGTATGTGGAATCCATGTTCTTTGTTATCTTACCTTTCAAGATGAACATAGTGGCGAGAAAGAATATTCTTAATCATAACTACAGTTTTTGCATGTATCTCTGGACCGATCAACCTGGAGAAGTACAATTTGGCACGAAGAAAATACCCAATTGGCCATAGCCATTCCTAAGCAAAGAATGAAAAGAGATGATTATCAAAGCAGGTGGTTTCAAAAGATGACAAATTTTTCTAAAATTGAAGGAAGTAGCTCTTACAGGTCCTTGGTGATAATTAAAACCTCTGGCTATATTGTAGTTGTCATTGTCAAGAGCATTATCATATACTCCACAGTACACCATATCACTGCAAGAAAGAAAAAATATATTATGCAAACACAGCCTTAATTAAAAATAATACAGAGTAAAGGAAAACAAATCAACCAAATAATTTGTCATTTACATATACTGATGGTTAAGTTAGGGAGGTCTCCACCAGGTTCTGTACTTTACATGACAGTGGAATTCTAGATAAAGTTTAAATTTGTAGGAAAACAGTCCATGTCTTGAAAGGACTTAAGAGTTGTCATTTTACCCTTTCACTCCAACTGTAGTGCTGTACACTGTATCAAACATAAGCATGTCCCAAGATGCAAATTCAACATCTTTGGTATGATGCTAAATTTGACTTGATTACTGTGAAGCATCCAAAACCACCCAGCCATTGCCTATGTAAAGAAATCAATTGCATGGATTTTTAGAGCAGCAAACCAATTGTTCTGGAACTACTTCCTGCAGCTTAACTTCGTAAGTATATATGAAGATTTCACACCATCACCACCACCCCTGCCCCACATCAAATAATTCCTACTGTTGTGTTTATTGTGTTAGGAATTAACACTTGGTCTTATCTCTACTGTACTTACTCTGGGTCTAAGGTTTTCATGCCTAATGGACCAAGAAGCTTTTCCTCTGCTATCTGCAGAGCTTTCCAAGCTCTCTCAGGTGTGAACAACTCAGGGGCCTAATAAAATAAGAAAGATTTAATGAATAATCTCTTGTGCATAAACATGCATAAGGCTGTGTATACAAATGCAGAAGACAATAAAAAGTTGTCTTGTTGAGTTTTGTATTACTGAATCAACTTCTACAACCTGAAAGTCAGAGTAAGCAAAAAAAAGAAGGTATCCAGTGTTTTTTTTCAATTTTGATTTCATTTTAAATACCCTTGCCAAGTATTATTACTGAAGCTCTTTAAAAATCCAATAAAGACAAAGATCTGTCCTTTTTAGCCAATTTGATGGGAAAAGCAGCCTCCCAGACCCAGCCATAAAAGACATTCTGAATACAGTGAGCACTGCAAACTGGCAAGTCCTGTCATGATATATTTTTAGGAGATAGTCCAAGATGGACCAATATTAAAAGCATGGAAAAAAAACTACTTTCCAAAAGTTTTTCCAAGCAATGTATGCTCCTGATAGAATGCCAAGAAGATGGACCTTAATGGTTTATTTATAACTGAACTGAGCTTGCATTTAAGTGCAAAGCCCTCCTGCCATTCCCCCACACTTACCACAACCATTGCTATTGGAAAATTTGGCCTGAGTTGGTAATCACACCATGGACTTGAAGCTCCATAGCTGTCTTTATAAATTCCACGTTTGTGTACAAGATCTGGGTGTTTTTCATTAGGATCAGCTGGATTCTCAGAGACAAAAAACAGCCTTTCAAAATGTCCTTGAATTTTCCTGTCCCACTCATCATATGTGATAATCTCCTCCTTTCCTGCAAGAAGTTACATACAGTTTTAATTTTCTGAAATCAGCCACAGTAGCAAAAGCAGAAGTATGCTTCTTGAATTCCTGACACTTAATATAACAGGAGCAGGCCTAGCATCACCTCTCTCAGTTTGTGATTCCCCATCTTTAGGCCAATTGTACAGATCATAGGAGGAACAGCTCACTGAAATTTCTAGTGAGACTAACACAACATCAGACTTCAGAGGGCACATACTCACTTGGGCTGGGTAAGCTTAAAGTAACTTTGTGATTAGAAGAGTATTCCCTCTAAAACATAAGGGACTTCCAATGATATTTATGTAAATATTCCCAAGAAGGGGTTTCCTGTGTAATGAATATGGGGGAAGGAGGTTGAACAGAAAGAAAAAAATAAAGACAAGTGTCCTGCGTCATTTTACTTCACATTCTTGTAAAAGAATGATACAATCATCAAAATATACAGCAACCTTTTCACTTATATCCAGTTTGAGGAAAGGTATTCTGGCTCTGAAATTCCTTTGTAATCCACAGAATAAACTATTGAAATACTGAGAAGAAAATACCAACTCTTAATCTGTTTCTATAGTAACGAAAGGATCTTAATCGTACAAGATACTTTCCACTTTCCCAGGTTTTTCCCCTTTAACCCCTAAATCTTCTTCTGAGGGTTATAAGGTCACTATTTCATTGTTTTAGTTATTTTTATACCCCAGTAATATAATTATGAGATGTGCCTATTTTTACCGTGTCTTTTTACAGTGACTCCACGGAATGGAAATATGTTTTTCCCAGATAAATCCATCAACCAGCGAACAGCCGACTTGCACAGGCCAACCATTTCCACAGCAGAGCCATCTCTAAAATAATAATGATAAAAACCCTCATTCATTACTTTAGAAGGCTATTAAAGTTGAATAAGTAACTGAAAAATTTAGATTCATAAGTATCTTATTTAGACATTTATTTTTCATTCTTTTTCTACTATTCCCCTATTTCTCAGTCAGGGAATGAATTTGATTGTAAACTGGCTGGCAAATACCTTTTTCTGTACAACAGCCTTATTTAAAGTGGTATCATCATACCCAGTTAATCAGCACAAATGGAAGGTAATCTTATACCAGTGATTAAGAACGTGAAAAAAGGATCAAACTCAAACAAGGTGGCCCCCTGATGTCATAACTGTATTCAATACAAAGCTTCTCAACTGTACAGACACTTCTGTAACTTAGGTAATAGTTCTGCCATAAGAGATTACACTCAAGTCAAAAGTGAGGGATTAAAATAAGCGCCAAATGCACTTCTTGGACTTGCTTCTTTTTTCAAGTAATATTCATGTAATCAATATATGCAAACATTCATATTGTATCATACTCAGCTTTACTGTCTACTTGAGGGAATTTTCTCTCTCACATCACCAACTCAGCCTCTTTTGGAAAGTACCTCAACCTCTCTTGGCTCCCAGTTAAAGTGCTTGACTCGTCAAGCAAGATAATGTTTTCCTCAATTCTCACCCATGGATGAACAATTGATTTGAAACTGGTACTGTACTAAATCCAAGCAAGGATGCCTGCAGCAGTTTGCTGGCACATAATAAAGAGCCTATTTTAAAATGCTTAATCTCAGCCCTAAAAATGTAGATGTTGTAAATATTTTTGAATTCAAACTACGTAACTATCAATATATAACTCATATGAGAAGTTTAAATAAACAAAGTACTGCTAGTACAAGTATACAGTATTTCTTAAATTACGTTTTACCACTTGAATTCAAAAGTCAAGACTTAGCATGGAGCTACGACTCTGAAAGAAGCCATGGACTTCACCTGCCAAGAACACAGCTTTTTACTTGAAATCAGCAAAATAAAAAAATTTCATTAACATTTTAGTGGGTAGAAACATTTAGCACATTTGAGAGATAACCCCTCAGATGTGTCAACAGAAGGCATAGTGGTTCTGCAGAAGAATTTAGGTTAAAAAAATAATTACAAAATCCCCTCCCTAAAGCCTGGATTTCGTACCTTGGAGTAGCTGGAATCCCTTTATTGCGAGCTTTGTCGCTCTCTCCCATTTTATCCATCCAAGTGCCACAATTGAAGCGGTTCCCTCCAAAGACAAAGCCAGTTTCATGGTCAATGCCTGCAGTTAAATTAAAACCTGGCAAGCAAGAATATCAGGTGTTAAGTTCATTTTTCACACGAAACCAAACCCCAACTACTCTCCTCCAATCTAGATAAACAAAAAAACCTTCCAACAAGAGAACAGAGTTAGGTTTCTGAAGGCAGCTGTACTTCAAGTGAAATTTTAAAGACCACTTGTACCAAAGCATATGAACAGTTGCTAACAATAAACTATTATCTAGGCACTTCAAAAATATTACATGTGTATAAAGTAATATAGTTTAAGTTACATTAAACATAATTTTATAATAAAAAATATGCTCAATAGAAAGACGAAATAAGAGGAAAAGGAAATACAAAATATAATCATCCACTTCTGTACTGCACATCAAATATTCTATGTGTGTTACCTTCATCTCTCATATTTTGATCAATCTGAGGACCAGCATTCCTTTCTCGGAAATTTATGCCTTCCATATGTCGTTGCATTGCTTCCTGAATTACTTCATAAAGTGGCTGGTCCTAGATTCATTGTGTGTTTGGATGACATGCGAAAGACAGGATGAAAAATTAGTAGAAAGCATTTCTTAAGCCTCTAGTTTAAGACATGATATTCCAAAAAAACTCCCAAACCATCAAACATTTTCAAGTAGCATCCTTGGCAATAGCAATACGTTGCATAGAACTTTCCATATAAACATTTTTTCAAGACAAAAAGCAACAAAAAGATTTAGAAGCTAATGGAATTTTTTTTCCTCCTTCCCCAACCCCTTGCACTTGGTCTAATGAAATAGAAATACAAGAATATGTAATACAAAAATATGAAATTCTTGTGCTATAATCAAATTTCACCATGAACAACAGATAGCAACAGGTTCTTGTAGCTAGAAAAAATTATATCCTTTCATTAAAAAAATTATAGTTTTGTTAAATACTTAAATTAGAAGTGATCTTTACCATAGTGCCTGCAGGCTGAGGAGAAGAGTCATCTCTTGGGTACATCCTAGAAACAGGACACCTGAGAATGTCTAATCCATTTGGAACAATTTTACAGTAGTCCTGGATACACTGAAGCCACCACCACACAGCATCACGACAGTTGTATCTGGCATGTGTCCCCCCGCCAAGCAGATTGGGAATGAGACCATGTCTTAAAGTCCCAGCAAATGCTAAAATGATGTTTCTAGAACAAAAGAAAATCACAGTCTTGACTAAGTTGCCTTCAAGGCCATTATTGGACCAAGTATCAAGTACAAAGCATACAGGGCTACATTAACAGCAAGGCAGGGCAAGAAAACAAACAGGATTTTAAAGACAGATGCCAAAAGTTTGCTGTTGAAAGCTACAAATTACTCCATTTAGCATGAACTTCTTTTACAATAAAAAACCACCCATTCCCTACAAATTCCTCAATATTAATACATTTAAATCAGTTTGTACAAAACATACATCATCTATTCATATGGAAAAGACAGTTTTCTTTTTTATGGGTGGTGATAGAGACCCTAAATCCAAATCCCACTGAGGTCACAGGGAAGGTTTTTATTGACATTGTTTATGATTACCCTGGTATCCATTCTGATGGGTGGGGTGGAATGGGGACGGAGGGCAGGAGTAGATGGGAATTTCCTATTAAAATACAGAGAGGTGACAGCAACTGAGGTTATGAGAAGTTTCATTTGAGAACCGTTGCGCATACCTTGCAGAAAACACGGATTCCAACTAGATTTAAAAGGCAAAATAAACATACTAGTAGACTGCAGATCTCTCAGCATGAGAAAGCTAACAGTTGGCCAAATGTACAACAGCATAAATACATGCTAATTTACACCAACTCATTTTTATATTTCTATTGTGTGTCAAGCTGCATTCAAATTAATATAAATCAAAATATCAAATTCATCTGGCTTATGTATGGCTCATTTGTCAGGTTAAACATTTATAGATACCAGATTGTAACAATGCACAATTAGCTGATTTCTAGTATTAATAGACAAATACCATCAGTTACCAAAAAATCATGACAAATCTGCAATCATGCCTTTCTGATTAAAACAGTATTCTTTTTTGCTACTTCAAATTTTTACAAAAGTAATTCTGAAATTATTGCTCGGCAACAATGATGCAGGTACTAGTGAAACAATCACTTTGTTCAAGGACAAACAGTAGCATTGCAGGGGTTAAAATTACCTTATGTCTACAGAACATTAGCTTTGTATCAGTACTAAGTAGGCAAAAGAGAATCATTTGAGTAGTATTTTTAACACCACTTAGAGAGAGCTCTGAAATATATCAAGTGCCATTAAAGTTTTATACTGCACATCAACTATTCCTAACAGCTTGTGCATCAGCTCAGGTTTTGAGAGCATTGCTTTGTCCTAACTGCCTACAAAGCCAACAAGAACTAAGGCTAAGCCAGCCTTACCTCGCTTCTAGATAGCGCCCAGTAACTAACAGAAGACCTCTTAGTGCAATAAAAGTATCCCTTCCCCACGAACGAAAAATTCCAGAAGAAAAGTGAGGTAAACCTGAAAAGAAATGTCATTATTCATGTAATTAATTGATATAGCTGAAATCTCCAAGCACGTAAAAATAACCAGAAGTAAAAAAATATATCCTAATTTATAACTTTTTCCTATATTAACATATTTCAAATAAACAATCTCCTAGACCAAGTTTTTGATAGAATTAAATATACCCTATACTAGAACAATATCTTCTAGAATTTCAAGATCACACAAAAGCATTTCTCCTATCAGTAATAATAACATTTTAATTTTTATTAAATCATCTGGAAGCGTAACCAAAAGTTAATTAAAAGAAGCAAAACAAAACCTGACCTTTAACAAAAAAGGTCAGAACTACGACAAGATTGTAACACTTTGTTGGCAAGAGTTTATGTATGAGAGCTGTAGGTGGCATTTCAGCAGCATAAAGGGGATAAGACTGTTCTCAGACACTATGAAAGACATCCTGTTTCTCCCTTCCAGCAGCTTACAGAACTACATTTTACTGCAGACATTATAACTTGTAGCTTTAAGAATGATTCTAACTGACAAGACATAATAATTGCAACAGTAAGGTTCATACTCGTCTTTTCTTCCTTTTTTTTTCCTTTTATGATCTATTAAACAGAAATTCCATTTGGTAAAGTTTCAAACCAGCAGTCTCTTGTGCATGCTTGGTGGACAACATTTCACTCCTCTCACTTACTTTAACTAAGTATTTGCTAATTCTCAAATATGGCCTCCACATCTCTGCAAATTTATAGTACATGGCAGCAGCACTTGAGAATGATAATCTGTGTACAAGTTAAAAATCTCAGGCACAACTACCAGTGAGTATGTGGAAGGAATATTTAAAACCAAACTCTTTAGTATAATTAATCTTTATGACCAAATTCAGGGAACACTGTGCCTCTGTGCTTCTAGGTAACACTAAAGCAGGCAAATGGAATGTTATTAAAATCCAGAAACTAAAAGCAATAAAGCTACACAAGAGAGTGATGGCAAAAAGAAGAAAAGCACTCCACAGAGAGATGCCACTGCATCTGTGGATGTTTAAAAGTTTCCATGGCTTCAGAAAAGGAATGAACCAACTCAGAACCAAAATATATTCATTCTAAGCCACAGAAGATAATAGTTTGGACATAGGAAAATGCCCATAGGAAGACTGCCAGATGCTGGCAGAACATTTGGAGGTATAAATACTACTTGCTGACTGCTTTTATGCTCTTTCCTTTTGGAGACAGTTTCAGATCAGGAGTACATCTGGTCTGCTAATGGTTCTTTCTGAGAACTTGTAAACCCTAAATTCTCTCTTGTTACTCTGTTACAATTAACTTCTTAAATTCACATTTATAAAAGAAACTAAAACCCCTTATGATAAGTATACTCATCTCAAGCAAGTCTTCTGGAAAGGAAAACAACATTTTTGTAGTTCTCTATATATGGTAACAACAAATATAGCCAAAAAAAGTCTCTAAATAAAGCATTTATATATAAAGCTCTTCCTCCCAACCCCCATGAGTACTACTAGAGAAAACTCCCATACTTTTAATATGGGCAAGTCTTTACCTTAAACATAAGGCAAAAGTGAGTGAAATTGCTACATTTTATACATAGTTGCTGACATGTGGCTCTCAAACATGATGCAGAAAAGTTTAGTATAGTAACTAAAAATAGTTTAACTATTTTGGAAGACTTCTTTTTTTAAAAAGGTTGTTCTCACTTACCAGCTGCCAAGGAAACACAACATTGCTCTTTCTGATTTGTAATCTCATTCAGCCTATAGGGAACATCATGTAAGGAAGGAGACAGATCTGGCAGACAAGAGTATTTTCCTATCCCACATAACTGGATTGAACCCAAGGAAAGGTGTTTAACAAATGTTGATCCATTCTGCACAAAGCTGTAATTCAACATAATCAAATTAAAATAAATTTGCATTCAACAATAGCAGTCTATAAAATGTTTCATTTTCATTTACAGAAGGCTATGACAAGCATTACACAGAAATATATACATATAAGAAATATAAAAAATATATAAGAATATATAAAAATATATAAAAATATATATAAGAAATATAAAAAACTAGCCATGAATTACTACTTGCATTTTGCATTAACTAATTTTTTACGTAAGATTTAACTTTTACATGACTCATTTTCCTAAAATGGATGCCCAACATTAAGAGTAAAATCTTCATTGAATAATGCCAATGGGAGTGTTTATGACAAGTACTTCTAGAAAACAGGTAAAAAAAAGTTGTTTTGGTTTAGTTAATGCTTATACACAGACCTAAGACTTCAAAAATATGATAAAAAATAATTTACTATGAACAAGGTTGTCAAAACTAGTCAGTATTTCAAAAAATCACATTTTTACATATCTATACAAAAACTGCAAATCAAAAAATCTGTTAACATGTTTCTTGAAAAAATACAATCTGCATTCCTGATTAGTTGATCTCCAAGCATTTTTTCATAAAATACATCATGTTCCATGATTTCACAGCCATACCAAATTCTATTCCCATTTTAACATCCCTGTTTTTACAAAACAGTATCAACTTGTTCAGCATATTCACTGCTAGAATAAAGCCTCCATTAACCAATCCCCCTTCCCTTTGCAAGAAACAAAGAAGCAGACACTGAAGATTAAACAGTTATTTCAAAAAGTAAGCAGAGTGCTCAGATAAGGGGGAGTAATAATGGAGAAGTGTTGAACAAAGCATCAGCATCAAATACAACCTGGTATTTTCTTACTTACCTGAACTTCGAGGAATCATTGCACTGGTACAAAAGTTATAGCAAAAAAAAAAAAAAGCTTCCAAAGCCTGGCAAAAAAGATGCTGGGTTAGGCTTTCCTCCTCCTACTGAACAATGCTAACAGCAGTTATAAACTGAAACTCTGGACAGGTGTCTGAACCTCAGGCTTCCAAACTACCACTGTTAGAAGATGGATTTGATAATTCCCTTCCAATTTCACCATTTTACATTACAGGGGTATGAAAATAATCAAATTAAATTCTCCAGCAGAAAAAACTTAAAAGGTTCAGATATATACAGATGCCTTTATAGCTCTGACAAGCCAAGCATACCTAGACATCTGATGCCATCCCACATCCAGAAGCGTTGTGTATGCACCCACTAATATGGCATCAAAGTAACACGGGATGAGGTAACGTGGAATTCTCTTCAGGTAGACAAACATGGCCTTCAACCATTTACCAACCTATTAAAATACAATGTAATTAGAACTTGGTAACATCAGAGCTCAAAAGCCAGTGCTTTCAGGATCCATACTCTTACAGTATTTGTCACAGTTTTTGTACATGTAGTACACCCCAGTCATGTTGTACCTTTCTGCTCCAAAATTTCAGCTAAAAGACACGAACTCTAAGAAGAGCAGTAGAGAAAAACAGCTATTGCATCTGCACTATCAAAAATAAATAGGCCAAAATATGAAGTATAGAAAGAGGAAACAATTAACTATCATGAAAATTGAGGAGAAAAGAGAAGTCACAACTCAAAAGGCATCACCATAATCCAAGCAGGGGAAGGAAGTTTCGCATTGCTAAAAAGACAGGACTGAAGAGATGAAGCTTAAGACCAAGAATAAAAAGTTATCAGAGCTAAATTCTGTAGAGCCACTAGTGAATATGACTGCAGGTCTGTCTTGGACTCAGGATTCTGGAGCTTCACGTTCTTGTATCATTGCAAAACATTTGACATCTGGAAAGTATTTCTCTTTCCTTCTAGTTCTGCTAAATAACATTATGACAACTTACTAGAAAGTCACTAAAGATTTAATCCTTGCAGATAAAGAATGTACCTGTCAAAATATTACATGATGAGACTATACTTTTAACCTGGATATGATGAAGAGAGTTACTTATGTTAACAGCAGAATTGTAAAGCTTATTTTCACATGACTTAAGTCTTCGAAACAGAATGAGACATTACAAAAGAAGAACTCAAAAATACACAGAAAAAAGAAAGAGTCTTTGAAGAGCAGTAACAGTAGCAAGTGTCAGACTAACTTGTTTTTTAGAAAAGCTCTGTTTCCTAGGTCAAATTTAGCATTCGCTTCAGCACAACATTAGACTGTTTTATCCATTCTTCTGCTTTGCATTACTAGACCTGACTTCAGGAATAAAATAAAATAAGAATAATAAGCCTTTATTATTGTATTTGTTAGGTAAGTTACAAAAATCAGGTCTTCATCTTGTGACATAAATAAAGCAATTTCCATGCAGGAAAATAAAAAATGACAAACAAAAGGACTGCATTGTAATGCAGCCATAAAAGCACCTTGAATCTCAGTAATTCCTGTCTTCCCAGCTATAACTACCTTGGCTAGCTATAACTACCATACTCATGTATGCCTTAGTAGTATTTAGGCACTCTCTTGAAAGTACTTTCTTTAAAAAAGAAAAAAAAACAACAACAAAAAACTCCCCCAAGAACACCAGCCCAAAACCTAGAGAAAAAAATATCAGTAATTTCATTTTTTACTTGAGGAAAAGTAAAACAGAGAGGGACCCCTGCAAGCCTTCATGCAAGAGCTAACAACACCTTCATGCCCTACCTATTTTCCCCTTCCCTTTTGCAGTCTATTCTTAAACAGGATTGAGAGGAGGGAAGAAAAACATATTGATTGTTTAATCTACTAGAAGAAATTGCCTAGACAAGAAATATGTTACAGACAGTCTGAATTTAAAAATATACCAGAAATTGAAAATGAAACAATCTAATAATTTAAAACCCCAAAGTCACCAAGTAAGGATTTTTACTCACTTCTGCACAGGCTCCAGCACGTGAAATCAGACGATTACTGACATAATCAATCATCCAGTCTCCAGATCTTAAATTGTCACAAAAAGGATGACCCAAATCATTTTTTGGTCTAATGTCTGCCATCACTGACATTAACCCTGAAGATACAAACCCAACTCTGTATTAAAAGACACACCATTATCATAAACAGCAATTACAATTCAGGAAGAAAAGGTACATAGCAACAGATCCTTTAACTCCATTACGTCTCTCAATCTGCATAACAAGTTAGGCTACAACTCAATTCTAATTTCCTCAGCATAAATCCTAGAAACTTAAGAAAATCACTGCAACTTATTAGCATGATGGAATTTGTATGTTTGACAAATGACAGACACTCCTTAGTAATCTAGTAATGCCTCAGGTTAGATTAATGCCACTTTTCACTGGAGGTATATTTGTTTACTTTAAAAGTCAATGCACTGGTGTTAAAACCCATATTGGGATGCAGCATTAAGTTTGAGAGCTTTGAGAGAGAGGGGGTTTGTTCTAGTATGAGATTTCCTGGGTACAACACCAATTAGTAGCATGGTCAAGCAAAAAAGAATTACCTTTTTTACCAAACAATAGCAGCAGCAATACAACAGCATTATGATGTGACCTGGATTGAGCAGTTCACATTTACTTTTTTTACTTGACTGAAAAAAAAATGCTGAAACTATTACCTTGGAGGCCGGCATACTTTAGGGGTGACCAGTTTGGTATATTGTAACAGCCTCCACCATCTTCTTGTTCTTCAGCCTCACATCTATACAGCACTTGATTTAGGTCAGCCAAAGTTAGTTTAGATGCAATACTGAAAAAAAAAGTGGAGAAAAAAAAAGAATAAAACCCAAAATAACATCAGTAGGGAAACAGAGAAAGGATTTCACAAACAATTTTAATTTCAGACTCACATCAAAATAGTAAAATATATACAACTCTCTCAATACTTACTCTTGGAAATTAAGAGGCTGATTTTTCAGATGTTCCATGATGTTCTCAGTGTTTATTTAGAAACACAGTATAAAATACAAAACCCAAACAATCACACCCCAACACAGAAGCAGTCCATGTTAGAAAGTCGACTTTAGGCAGCGATTACATAAACTGGGAAGTTTTTCAGTATTAACCCTGCTGAGTATCATACATACAAGATCTCAGTGTCTCCACTGTACTCTGACAACTCAAACCCACCTGTACCACCACCACCAAAACCCAACAATCCCTCACTAGATTTATTCTTTGCTCTCCTTGTAGCTCTCTTGGTTCTACATCAGAAACTTAAAGAATACTCACGAAGAAAACGGCGTTTTTAATATCGGTGCTGATTGATCATCAGGAAGACTTCCAGATTTAAAATGAGAGCTGAACTGGATCAAATGATTGCGGAGTATGCCCACAGCCTCTTGTGCCTTTGGGTCCAGACTGACTCTGTAAATATGAATGCATATCTTCTAGAAATACAGCACTTGGAAGAACTATTCTCCAAGTCTCCTATCACTCTTTTTTAACTCACACGGCCATTTGGCAATTACAATAACGTACCTGAATACTATCACACTTCCTGGTGTTAATCTTTCAAATTCTATTTCTTGAACAAATTCATTCGGCCCTTTTATGGCAGTTCCAGCTTGCTTTATGATCTTACTGTCTTTTATCTTAGAAAAGAAAATAAATTTGCAACTGAAATTCATTGTCTTTTTTCCCAGTATAAAATATCACAAAAAATATTACATCAGAACATGGGTGAAGGAGGCTAATTACCTGGATATGCTCTCTGAGTTCCATTGTGAAATTAGGCAATCCATTTATAAAATGTAGATCTTTTTTGTAAGGACTAGCACTTCTCTCAATAGTCCTAGCCTCAAGTACTACTTCGTCTATTTTTCCTAAAAAAAGTTAAATCATGTTGCAGCTCTTAAGATATTTGAAACAAAAAAAGTGGTTCTTTTGAAATTATGAAGAAAAAGCTTAAGCAAAAAACCTGAATATTCAAGATACAAGTCTCTGTTGCACAGCAAAAGAACAGAAAATTTGGGAAAGTATTTTAAATATCCTGTAAATATTCATTACACACTCATATGCCGTATTGTATTTACAATGGCAATTTTTGTTATTTTATAATAAATTAACCATAAAATCAGACAATGAGACAATTACAACCGGTCTTTTACTGGTCATCAGCTTTCTTAGTTTCCCTATTATCTTTCAGGAGACTGTGCTATATTGCTTTCCAAACTGCAGCTACATATGGTTTATCTTTAAAAGGTAACAATTTATTATTAATATACGAAGTCTTACTTTCGCTATCCTTTAAGCAAAATTTACAGACTATAAGGTACACAAGTCTTGTAAATATCTTAAAATATAATGTGACTGATCTTAAAACAGGCACACACATGCACTCAAGAACTAAGTATACTTGAAAAGCCAGTTTGGAAAGCTTCTCTTCAGAAACATGTCCGGGTAATGTATAGAAGTCATTATACTTTGCTACTTTTGAGTATAGTAAATACTCTGCATAATTAATTAACATTATGTATGTACTGCATACATTTTATCTTTACATTAACTTATTCAATACAGAGTTCTTATTAAGATGTATTTTCAAGCCACAAAATAGCTACGTATGTTTAAAAGCTGAATAAAAATGGTATCAAGAAATAGGATAAAATTTTAGCCTTTGGTCTCCGTATAACAGAATAGTAATTCCCCCAATGCTGTACAATTAACCATCTCACTGTTTAACATTACTAGTTCACAAAGAAGACCATAAAACCCCCCCACACACCCTCAAGGGGAGCTTGCAGCAGGAATATACTCCATATGAATGTTTCTGAAAACCCTAAGCACTGCAAGTCTGTTATTGGTTCTTTAACCACTTTTGGGACATACATGTTAGTACATAGAAGAGGAGCGTTACATACTGAAAACTCTCATAGGGATTTCACGCGCATGTGCTTGCAGTTAAAAAGCATGAATAACCTGAATTTTTTGTACATGACAACAGCTCTTGGAAAGAAATCTATTTACCTGGGATACACATTTCAGGTACTTCTTTACTGTAGAAACAAGTTTTAGGATCCCTGAAGGCAGTCCGACACACAGCCACAACAGACTGGTGTGTGTTAGGGCAGTGTCTTGTCACTGCAACTATATCTTCATCAACTTGATCTACATACACCTAGAAAAGACACAACATTGCAACCGTGCTCTCTCGGAGCATACATGTGAAGAAATTGCAGTGTTACCCTCACTTCTTACCTGATTAAAGCCTTTAGCCCCCAGCTCCTGATGCAGCCTGTTTATGGCCAGCCTTCCTGCTAGAATTCCTGTTTGGAAATTAACTTCACCGGAAGTCAGATGTGCTGCTGGATTCCATTTTGCATAAAACCTCTCTTCAGATACTACAGAGATCTGTGAAAAAACAAATTTAAACAAATATGAACTACTCTGGGAAATAAAAGCTACCACACCTTGAGGTCTGAACTATACAATAAATTCAAATTTCATATGAAGCTGGAAAACCTGAAGTAATGACAGATAGTAAACTGCTTGGAATTTCACATAAACATCATTAAAATACATGTTCTAGGATGAGAATAAAATGTATTTTTAAAGGTAACTTAGGAGTTGAACTGTAGACACATACCTGGTGTGGTACTAGTTCATCATAGCCTTTGGTACTTCCTGTAGCACAGCATGCCATGGAAACAATCATCGCACTAGGAAGAGCATCATATGCAGATCGGTGCTGCATTAAAAAATATATAGGTAATAAATAGTGAAACAAAGATAATTCAATCCTCCCAATTCAGCATACAGAAGATACAATCCCATGATCATCATTTCCTCAATTACAATGCAATTATTAGACAAAACTTCTACAAATGAATGAAGAAAAGCAACTTCATAAAAATCATCAAAATAAGCACTCTCTGCCCACCACTCTCTCTCATTCTTGCCTGTAAACATGCTGAGGAGAACAGGTCAACAAGCAGAAACAGAACCACTTACAGCAGGCTGGATGAAAGACTCAAAACAGCTTATTTAATAACTTTATATACTTTTGTCCTTGAAAGAAAAAATCTTGGATGTCAGTGGGTATTGTTAGAAAATTTTTTTCTCTGCATGAGAACTTCAACTGAAATGCATTTTTTCTAAATATTGTTCAGGATATCCAGACTGCATCAAACCCTTCCACAGTTCAGAAATATCACTTTAGAAAACATTAAACTTTTTTTTAGGTGCTCACCTGAATTGGACATTCATTATCATGTGTAATATCCATAAACAGTGCATGAGCAATAGCTGGCATCAAAGGCCTCAACCGCGGCTGAACGAAAGATCCGACAGGCTCACCTCCGAACCGATAAACCAACCTCCCCTCTTCGTGGCTATTGTAAGCAGTCATGGCCTCTGAAGAACAAAATACCTGAGTGTTTGCATAACAATAACTCCCACAGAGGACAGCATGCACAAAGATGTTAATGTGGCACTTAGAAGTTGTTATTTTAGTGTGTGCAATCATAAAAATAATCAAACACATGTAGCTATATTCTCCAGCATGGAAACACAGCCTTGGAATATTCCACTTACTATAATGTATTAAGGAAGAGAAAGCTAAGGGAAAAAACAGACGAAAAAAAAGCAGAGATCACACCATTTCTCACAGGCTTTAAAAAACTCATGCAACAAAAATCAGACATGATGCAGGACTTACACAGCAGAACTGTGCTACAACTCCTTTTTCCTTCACTAGACTAAGAGTGAAATATTTAACCTTCTGTAAACTAACAAAGGAGGGCTTCTCTTATTTTATGGCTAGTACTGTATTTTTTGCCAAGTATCAAAAAAGTCACAATACAGAACCTATACTTCTGATTATACAGAGTACAAAATTAGAAGTACATAATCTGGTAGAAATCTTTTTCTTGGAAAAAGCACGTCATCTATAATCTCTTGTTGGAAAGAGACCACACACACAGCAAGCCTACCTCTTATTAAGGAGGTAATGCCCAGCCTATTCACAAAGATATTGTCCAGCTCCTCATTTCCTGTGAACAGTTCAGCCACTACATACAAATCGGCTCGCAATTTTCTAGCTGTGTCCAGCATGTACTGCAAAAAGCACAGCCAAAAAAGCCACAGAAAGGGGAAAGGTAGATACAAAAAAGGACAAGTTTCAAAGCTAGGCAGGGATTGAACAATAGGAAAATGCCATGCAGCAAAGATAAACAGAAAGCCAAAATTAAGGAACAAAACAAGTTGTTACACAGAAGAGGATACACAAACATAAGCGAAACCAAGAATTAGCATACAACACAGGAGAAGTTAAATAGAACATGAAGAAAAGGTAATTGCATAAGCAAAGAACATGAATATGTAAGAAAAATAAAAAAGCATACCAATGTTAGTTTCACATTTAAAACTCCAAACCATACACGACAATCCTACATAATTTTCAACTGCTTATTGTACCTCTAATCAGGCTGGTAATTCCCAGGCGGTTGACAAAAACATTGTCAATGTACTCACTGCCCGTGAAGAGTTCAGCTATCACATAAAGATTAGGTCTGACTGATCTGGCTGTTGCTAGCATCTCCTATAGATCATAATACATTTTTAATGTAAGACATCCATTGTCAGCTATGTATATACAAACATTAACATGAATGTTAACCAAACATAAATGAGTCATTCATATATGCAGCACATTAAAAATACTGATAACATGTAAGTTTCATAAAAGCATGGTTACATTTTACAGATATTATTAATGGATTGAATTCTAGGAAATTTTCTGTAGACTTTAAGCTAACTACAACTTTGTTTTAAAACAAAATCTTTGTTCAAAATACAAGACCAAAAGTTGGACAGAAGAGATACTGATTGAACTAGGAAATCTGAGCAAGACTTCAGTTTAAGCCTTTGCAGTTACCATTCCAAAAATAGTAACACTAAACAAAAGAATGGCAGAAGTTTTGAAATTGCTGCATTTAGGAGCCACTTACAACTTGTGTGGGCAAATCAACTTGTTTTAGAGAGCTCTTTATAGATTCAGGTCAGCTCTGTTACAAAGTTAAGACTAAGTACTAACAAGCTTTGCTACTCCAAACCCATTTCAAGCTTATTTATTAGGCAAGTACAACTTCTGGATGTAGTCAGCTCCCTGGGAAACAAGAAGCACTAGTCTTAGCAATGTACCTGCCAGACTAAACTTTTTGCAGGAGTTCTTTACCAGCTTTTAAATTCCGTGAAGTGAACCACCTCCTGTTTAATTTAGCAACAGCAAAATACATATGGCAAAAAAATAAACCAGTCAGACTTTGAATCAAGTCTTGGCAATGACTCCAGCTCAAACTGACACAGTGCAATGGCTGGCAGTATCCAGTAAGTCCACAGCTAAGTGAGGGAAAAGTTAGCCAGGCCCATTCACATCCACAGTATTTCAGCTAAAGTAGAGAAGTAAAAGACACAATAGCTACAATCCTCTACTGTTTAACGTAGCTGAAACCATATCTAAACATCACCAGACAAGAAACCTTGCTCTTATGCTATGAGGAAGATTCATTCCCACTGAAACTCTGCCACAAGTCCTGCATTGTTGCTGCAAAATCTGCAAGATGTATTTCACAGACAGGGAGCTACTTTATAACAAACGTGCTTAATTTTGCGTACCTCAGCTACATGAATAGGTGTTGAGTGACAGTTGTCCAGACGAACACCATGGAAATATTCGGCAGTGATTTCAGTGTATTTTTTCATATGTGCCCAGAGGTATGGGCAGTCTTCAGGTTTATTACCATAACGCAGTTTCACGCTGTCTCCCCAACAAATGAGCTCTCTTCTCAAGTAAACATTTGAACCTGTAAGGGAAATAAATTCACTTTAGTGTATATATGTAGTATAGAATGTGCATCAAAATGAAAATGTGACATTTTATTTTCTGCTGCTGAAGAGCAGAAAAACACTGTAATGAACAGTAGAAATTCTAACAATAACCATATCAACTCAAAAATCTATATACACTACACTGATGTACAATTTCGCCCTCTTCCATGGGAGTATTTAGCTTCTATAGTGATACTGAAACAATTTTTCAGATTGAAATAAAATCCCTTCAAATTCTTCAAAGTAGTATAAAAACTGTACTTCAGAAAAAGAAAAAAGCAAAAAAAAATATCAAACAAATGAACAAAATTAGTAGTTTGGTTTTTTTTATACTGGCCAAATTCAAAAAAGAATCTCACTGTGTTACCATAATCTGTCACAGTCACAGTATACAGTTTTATCTTCTATTAACAGCAGAATATGATGGATTTCCAAAGCCAGTAAGTAAAAAACAGGAACTGTAAATTACCACAAATTCCCAAAACATTCACGTAAGCACAGATAACCTTTTTCTTCACTAATAGCAGCACAGCCACACGGGCAGAAAAATTCTGTTTCTTTGGATGTACATCGTGATTTTTTCAAAGGATCATTTAGAGAACTGGCTGCATTTGTTTTGCAGTTCCTTTATTGTGCCTTTGTGTACCACGTTTTCACACTGTGTTCTCAGCTGAAATGATGTGTGACATAAAACAAAGGCATAACACAAGTATAAAGTACTCAAAAACCTGTAGCTGAGTTACGAGAGAAACCTCAGTAACAGAAATTAAATATGCTAACTGAAGCCAGTGACTGTGAGAAAAAAAATACAAAAGTCTGTCTAGGAGAAAGAGCAATAAGCTGAAGGCAACTGAACAAAAACACTCTTGAAACATTATCTCAAACCTTGAGAAGGAGAATAAAAGTAAATAAAATTTAGTGAAAGGGGTGTAGATTGCTTTGCAGAAATTAAATATTTGTTTGCTAACTCCAGATCACTCTGGAGTATCATCAGATTAGCTTGTAAAGCAGACTCGTGGTTTTTAATTATAATTAAACTGGCCTTTGTTTCATTTAGTTTACCAAGTGAATGACTACTCTGAACATAAGCTTTTTTTTGTTTTTATTGGATATCAACACTGTCCCCAAAGGAGTTAGAATGTAATATTTTAGTGCATGGGTATTTCATGCCCTATTTTACCTTCACAAGTAATCTGCATACTTAATTTGGATTAACTGGGTCATCTCTTGACAGACTGACAGCCACTCAGTGGACTTTTCAAGGATCCAGTTTTTGCTCACTAATGCAGTAAAATACTATTCACCTTTTCATTGCATTAGTTTTTCTGCCACACTGTCATTGTCTCATGGAAATGCCAACAAGCACTGGTGGTGGAGCAAAGTACAAAGTAAGCAACAAAGACAATGACAAAAGTGGGGAGGCAGGACGTCCCCATTTCAGTGGCAGAAAGCTGGTAATTTCCCTCTCAAATCTTATAAAACTGTACCTCAAATTCCAGTTCTTACAGCTCATCTGTATGCTGAATGGGAAATTAAAGTGCTATAAGCTTAGAATCTGCTATTCTGCAGCTTCATAGGAATACATCTGGAAAAAAGACATTAAATAAAATTCTTTTTCCTTTGGCTAGAATATCAAATGGTTTGTAAGAATTCAAATTTCTTTTACAAACCTGGTTCTGCAAAGTTTCTAAGAGGATCATCTCCCATAACCCAGCCATTATGAGCCATGAAATAACAAGCTTTATCTGGCTGATGTATCATAGTTTCTTCTTCCTCCACAGTCAGCTCTTTGAATGGATATGTAAAATACCTACGGAATAGACAGGCAATTAAAAGAGAAAACAAAGAGACAAGCACCAAACACATACAGTAACCTAAGCTGCAATTCATTGTCTTTGAAACTAAAGTATCTGCTGTGAACTGGCTTGTACATAATACAGATAAAAAAGAGAGAAACCTGCATAAATGATGGAGAGTTTTCTAATTTGAAGGAAGCTTTGAAGGAGCAAGAACAGATGTTGCCACTATCTTGGGTGTCAGCTGGTAATGTAAGATTAAAGCCATAGCTCTTTAGATATGAATGGCATCAAGTACATAAAACGTGAAAGGTGTAAACTTTCCTAGTTCCATTCCTCTTCCACCTACAACAGCAATTTGCACTATGTAAGGTTTTGATGTGCTCTGTGTACTGTCTCATGCGTTCTGGTCACATTTGTTTATGAAATGGTTACTGCTGTTGCTTACAAAAACCACGTCAATTCACTAAGTGGCATTTGTCCATGTGAAAGAAAACATACATTTGTACATATAAATATATACTTTTATCGAACTTTGAACTTGCTTTCCCTGGAGAGATTCTAATAGTTACCAAACAAACAAGAAAACATGTTTATACCTGGTAACCAAGGGATGTTTTCTACTGATAAGACCCAGCTTAGGACCATCACAAGCAATTCGTTCATAAACCACAGTCCCCACAAGACAATTGACAGCCTAGAAGTAATTAAGTTATGCATTATTGAAATGCCTGCATTTATTTGCAATTTCAAACAATTCAGCATTAAAACACCGTAATTTCAACACCTGTTCTTGATGGTGAGTAGTTTGTCTGTATTGCTCAGCATTTAGTTCCTCAATCCTCTTGCGAAACCAGTTACAACATTCTTCTATTGCAGCTGGTCCATTGCTTATCAGGAGGACATTAAAAGCAGAAAAAAATTAGAAAAAAATATTTCAAAAACATGCAGTATAAATTACAATACATATGCAGCATAAATGGAATCAAAATTTAACTTTTTCCTCATGTCTGCAAGCAATATCTTTTTTTGGCTTCATAAATTTATCTTCACTTAGACTGTAACTTGTAAACACTGTACCTGTGTGGTATGAACGTTGCCAGTGCTATATTCATATCTACAGTACAGCCAAATCGTCTGTAATCAGGGTCCTGAAGTATCTGAAGATGTTGATTTGGATCAGATTTACTGCTCATTTTGCCTGAGAACAAAATAGAAACAAGTACTCAAAGCAGAAACAGGAATTACATTTAACAGACATGTAACTTTTATAATTCTAGCATAACCAAGATGTGGGTGGATGAAGGCATTGAAGGGGTACAGAGTCTTTCAAGATTTTCCTAGCCCTCAAAGCATTCTTGAATGCTTAAATCAGAACAATGGATGTCTCACATAGCAAAAAATAGCATTATCTTGTTTTCCATCTGTTAAGTTTATCCTATGTCTCTTGAACTATAAATATATAATTCACACACTTCAGCAACATCATCTTCCTTTACCTTGAGTTAGAAGGGCTTTAAATTGCTGCACAGCTTTGTTAACATCCACTTGGAAAAATTCCCATAGTTTAATTCTTGGATATATATCCTCATACATTATTTTACGTAAACACTGTAAAAATAAAAATTGTGTTAGTTACTGAGGTTGTTTATTAATATAATAATTAGGAAAAGCTAAAAAAAAAATGGGGAGTAAGGGCTTATTTTACTAAATATATCTGCAAAGCATACACCTTTTTTGTGCATTTCCACAACCCTAGAAATATTAAAGGTTTATTCAGCTATTTATGCAGTTTACTAGCTTATACTTAGTTCTCATTCACTTACATTTAAGTGCTGATCATTTTCAATCAAGGGTGGGACCCCTTTGGCAATATACTTTCCGTCAGCCACCATGCCAGTCAAATGCCACAGAGCTCTATCCAGGACCCAAGCTGGCTTCAGGTGAGGAGAATTTACAAGGTTATAGCCACATTCTGGATGCATCCTGAGCCATTCACTGTTAGTAGCTTATTGAAGAAAGGGATAGGAGGGGAAAAACCAAACAAAAATGTAAATATGTAAGTTGAACCCTTCATTGTATTTTGTAAACATTTTAACACCAAGAAGCTGAGCTACTATAGTACATACAGTTCATTCACATTTCAACTCAAGTTTTCCATGTCAATAGAAAACAGTATTTTATGCAGAAATGTTATTACTGATTGACTTTTTTGGTCAAAAATACAGCTGCAGAGACTGCAGAAAAACTTTCCGTTAGTTACATAAAAATATGCAATAGTACCACCAATTCCAAAACACTAAAAAAAACCCTCAAATTTTTGTTGCAAGAAATACATCAAATACTGAACATAAGATACTGATATCCTTTGAGTGTTGAAAGCCAAACATACATCCACAACTTTATAATGTAAGTTGTTTATTTTTTAATATTCTTCATCCTGTCAGATGCTACACACAGGCAGAGACAGGGTGCACACACTCCACCCAAAAAAAAAAAAAAAAATGCAAAATATAGTTAAATGGGCATTTCAGAAAGGATTAGCTTTTACACTTGTGTACATAAAAAGAAGCTGAGTTGTAGGAAGCAATGTCACTGAGTCTTACACAGCAAGATGAGTGCACTCTGTCGTGCATGCAAATAGAACACTAATTCAGGCCAAACACTACACTCTGTGTCTATTTGCCAAGCTTGCCCTGTAGCCTCAGCAGCACCAGAAGATATGCTGAACATTAAAAATTAACTCGGAGAAGGTAAGGAGCCTTCACTAGAACACAGATGTATTCTAACATGGACAGCGTGCATGCAGCAGTACGGGTAAATACATACATAGCACAGAATTTTCATTTTGGAAGTATGGCAATGAAGAAAAATCCAAGAGTTAATCTCTTTTCAATTTTGCAACTCTTTTGCAACACTGCTTAATTGCAAATAAACTTAATATATTCTTCTGAACGTGTATCTCGAACCAAAAAACTAAATTATAAAACAAAAAATAAAATGAAAACCTCACAAAAAGCCTAAGAACAAAAACCAGGTTTTCAGGAAAACAGAGAAAAACAGAAGTAGTATTTCACACTGGAAAATATATAGCAAATTATTATACTAGAAACGTGAAGAGTCACTACTGTGTCCAGAATTATAGCAAAAAAAATAACACCTAAAATCTCAAGTTTGCTTAGTTCAAAGAAGTTAAAACATAAATGTCAAAGGGGAAAAAAAAAATCTACTAGCTCAGCCTATAGCGCAAACAGCTCTTCTGAGCACCATGTTACATTACATGTCAAGACATGGCAAAATTCCATGTTTATAAGGTCAAACCATTTGTGGAAATTAAAATCCTTATGGTTTAAATACCACCTACAACTAAACCCACCATGTTTTAAAGATATGTAAAGCACTACTAAGCTAAGGCTGTTAAAGGCTGTTCTAGGCCAAACAGCCAAACAGATTATTCCCTCCTGCTCTTTTTTCCTTCCTACTTTACTACTTCTGAAAAAAAGCTTTCTTCTCCAAAAAGCAAAACTAGCTTGTTCTATTCTTCTAACAAGAACTATAATTTACTATAAATGACTTTCATAAGTAAATACAATTAATTCTAAAAGGACAACACAATTTAAATCAAAGGGGTTAGCATTAAAAAAGAAAGTCAACAGGCCTTCCATTAACTCTGCTACAGAACAGAAGGATGTTTCCTGATCAGAAGGTAAGCTCCAGTGATTCACACTGTAACACCAAGAGAAATCTAACTCTGCAGAAGAAAAATTATCCAAAATATCACTGGTGCTTACATTTGCTACAGCTAAGGAGAAAATTAGTATAGTGTATGCGTAGAGTATAAAGTAAGTACAGGAATACGGAAATACCAAGATGAGGAATTACAGAAAACTTTGAAAGAAGAATATAATGAATTTTAGAAAAATCTGAAATTATTTTCTTAAGTGACTAACTCATTTTTACATAAATTAAACACAAGCCTAATATTTAGCTGAGATGCTCACAGCCCAAGATTCCTTTTTTTTTTGATCCTTGATAAAGCTGGATAAAGGTGTTGTTTAATACGACTAAGTGCTTGAAATTAAGATTTACTTAAGTGCTATGTTACAATTAAACAATAGTAGCCTCTTGTAAAAGATAAGTTAATACATAATTTATTTCATTTTCTTTGTACTACTTTATACAATTTATTACAGCCACTGAAAGCTCAGAAAAGAAAAAAAACTCCAAATGTCTTTTTTCTGTCTCCTGGTGAAAAGTGAATGCCAGTGAACACATTTCTTATTTGAATATACCCAGTTACCAGAGAGGGTTTGCAAGTTTATCCATGATACTCCTGAGAAGATGCCAAAGGTGCATGGACATTTAACATCAGCTCATGACTTCACTTTTAAAGCTGGGCCACAGATGCTGCCTTTCATTAGAGCCTCACAGAGACATCAAGAGCTGATTTCCACTGTTCCCTGCTGTGCCCACAGCGTGGGCTCCACTCCAGAGTGGACATCAAATACCTCAGCTTAATGCCTGATCCTGCAAATGATGCTGCCTGACTCCCACAGGAGCAAAGGGGAAGCTGTGCCATTTTTATACAATGGTCTCGACTAGAAAGCACTAACTACAACAGATAGAACCACTATAAGCTGAGGGGTCATGACCTGTTAGAATTAAGATTAGAAAGTTTACTGAGACAATTTAAGCTTTTAATGCAGACATCCTACAGAATGAATAATGATGTGCAATTATCCATAATCTGCTCAAAATAATGGACTGTACATCTTATCTCTTTTATATTCAAATGGGTCTATGAAATGTGTTTTACAAGTAAGTCACCCTAATGGGCAGGAATGACTTCATTTAACTACTGGAAATAGTTGTTCAGTTAAGAAAAAAAAGTTACCTTCTATCTAATCAAGATCCAGACAAAAACCCCAAAATGTTCCCTATTTTCTTACTTCAAAGGCTCCCCTGAAATGTTCCACAGGCATATAACATCAACATATCTTGCAGCTAATGCTAAATTTATAATTTAACAAAGTTTGGAGCCAGTTGTACATCAAGAAGATTGGATCATAATCAACAAAGAGGGGAGAAACATTCAAGTTCAGAAGTCTTAAAGCTGGCAACAAAGCCATCAAGGATACCTTGCTTAATGACCTAAGAACCACAATCATCTGAACATTTCTATCCTCTTAGAAGACACTTCTGAACATCCTTTCATCATAGTACAACTGTTGAGTAATCCGTCCCAGTGAAGATCACTTTAACTCTGAATGTAACTTGAAAAAGTCCTTCTACAAATGTAGCCAAATAACGTTGACATTTTCCTTCACAAATACATTCTAGTGTGTAATTACTATAGTTAGGTCTTTCTGTCCATCAAAATACATCCTCCTTAGTAGCATGCAAAAATATACTCTTAAAAAATGAGTGGATCTCAAACATCTGTAAGAGAAACAGGACTTCCAGTTGACAAGTGTAAGAAACTTTTTATCCAGAACTGGAAGGGTGTTTAAAATCTTAATTCCCTCAGACACAGAGCCAACAACTATAATTAGTAACTTTACAACAAACAGACAGGGCAAGCACTGTGTTGAAGACTGACTGGATAGGAATGTTTGGCAGAAGTCAACACCAAAGAACTACAGCAAATAGAGGTTGAAACTCACGTATTATCTATATTTGGGGTTTTTTGAGCCTCAAAAGACATCAACCTACACAACCAGTTGTTGTAGTCTCTGCTGCGAGAATGCTAATTATTATGATCTTTAGGATTACAGCATAAAATAACAACTGCATTATAAACACAATCAAAAGAAAACTCATTATCCAAATAATCAGCAAAATTACAAATTGTTAAGTACTATAATTTAAATTTCATCAGATCATACAGAAGAAAACCCACTGTCCCTCATGGAATTAAGTAACACCTTTGATGTTTTAACACACCTACTCTTAAAAAAAAGCCTGCCCCAAGCACAAAGCTCTCTTCTTTCTTTCCCCACTGACTGAGCTGTAGCATTTCCCCATTACTTAATCTTACCTTCTTGTCCTAACTGTTTATCATCTGCGTGTTAGAGCTGAACTAGAGCAGTTATTTTTAAGCAGCTACAAGCATGCTTAACAAGAAAGTTTAACAAAAAGTACTCAGTTTGTGCTCGTCAAACAATTCATAATACAGACGGTGTTCAAATATTTGGGAACTGCACACCACAGATCACACAGACAGGCATATTACATAAATATAGATACACAGCTTATTAATTCTTTTTAAGAAGAGCTCTATTCACTCTTTCAGCGTGAAAGTTTTAAGTTCTTTTATACCTGTTAGAGAGGCATATCAGTTTTAATTGCAAGGAGCTGTCCTGGATTCGACAGACTCAAAACCAGAGACAACTACATTGTTTAAAACACCTACTGAAAATGAGTTCAAGAGGGAGAAGTTAAGGGAAATAATGAAATATAATCATAGGACCAATCTGGTTATTAACAGCCAAAAGTCATACCAGTATGATTGTAGACTACATCTGTGATGCAAAGCATATTCCATTCATTCTTCAATTTCTCCACAAGTGCTCCTATATCGCTCCAAGTGCACTTTTTATTATGGTTTGAAAACTCAGGATTTACTTCTAACTGATCAGCCAACGAATAACACGATCTAGATAGTCCAAGCTTCTGCAGTGGTGTAAAATGAATCATGTTGTAACCTATGTAATAAGAAACCATTTATTTAATGAGAAAAAAAAAAGTTAATTTAAAGAAGCATAATAAGCTGCACTTATAACATGTACTTGAAGCTAGCATTTGGAATAACCAATGTAAATTAATCTGAATCTTCCCCTGGAAATTCTACGTAACATAAGCTTTAAAAATCACCCTGTCAGTTCTACAAACTTCCAAATCTATCCAAAATCAAAACAATAAAGTAAGTAGTTTGCCGTATTAGGAAATTCCTGAATTTTTGCACCTCCGCCAACATTTTAATCAATTCACTGACTTAATCTGTTAACTAAATTGACTGTAGTAGAAAATACATAATCTACAAAGACTATATGTATTATTTACATTGAAGCTCTTCTGTGTAACTTTGGGTTTTGATGATAAAACAAAAACTTAATTAGAATTACCTGTTTCTTTCGCCACTTTAAGCCTATCTTCCCATTCATGAAATGGTCCCAGACACTTAGCGAGGAAAGTCTGGAGTGTAACACAATCCAAAGGTAATACATGATTATCGGCTCCAACATGCAAAATGGGATCCACAACTATGTAACCTCCACCACTTTTTTCATTTCTAGGAAAAAATAATTTTCATTAGTATAATGAACACCCACTGTACCAGCCAGTTTCAGAGAGAGAATTCAAATAGCACAGGTATTTCAGAAACAGCAGCCCAGTATAGTGGATGGAGGGAGAGGGGGAACAGGACTGCATGACACCTGAAGAAAATCTGTTTTTTCATCTCTCTACTGGACTTAAAAGAATACAACTGGGATACAGAGCTTAGAACTCTTGAAAAGCAGATACCTTTGCTATTTTCTGAGATGGAATACTGGTTCCTCCTTTTGGCGTATGGACAGAAATACAAAGCACGACTGTCCATCTACTATATGTAGATCTCCATCTTGAGCACCATCCTCAGGAAGGTACCTGAGCTAAATGTCCTAAGCCTGGAGAATTTAACCACCCATCTTCCAGAAACTCAAAATACCAGACTACAATTATTACAGATAGTGGCATTCTCTTCTGTAGTTGTCCCACTAAAACAAAGGAGGAAGCAAAGAATGCCAGAATCTCTGTGCTAGATAGAAAACAACCCTCAAAGTCAATGAAGAAAGTACAAATTAATCACTGAGATACTCAGAATGCTGATGAATTTGAAAACTTGTAAAAATAGATTGCTTCTCCAGCATTCATAGAAAGTTGATCAACTTGGTTCTCTATGTTCTCCAGAATATCTCTGCACCAGAAAGTTTTAAATAACCACCAGTTACTGGTTTTTGTTAGTGGATTCTGATCGGTCCCACGACTGCCATCTGAAAAATGTGTGGAAAAAATGTTTTTCTTCAGGTTAAGATGGAGACCAAGGGAGCAAACTGCATTTGGCTGTAGGTATATAAATTTCACTTACCCAAGACTAAAATAGTACTGGTATGACCCAGAAATTTGGAGATCCAACTTGCAGTATTTGTCAGAGTCATCTTCTTTTCCTGTGGGATTGTGCCATGATAGTGCCCTGAACTTATGGCGATCAAAGACTTCTCCAGAAGCTGGATAATTTGTGTACACAGTAACAGGCTTGCCCTGAAGAGTTGGGCCCAACCGGAATTGTAGCTCAAAACCTCAAGAAAAGAAAAAGAAAAAAGATAAAAATCACCTGATCAAGAGGACTAGGTTACTTCTAGTCTCTTATTACAATTTGCTACTATGTCAATAAGAAAGTACACCCACATATCCACCAAGAATTTCAGCAGAATGATATATTTCTACAGCATAGAATCATAGAGTATCCTGAGCTGGAAGGCACTCACAAGGACCACTCAAGCCCAATTCCTGGCCCTGCACAGGACTCCTCAGAAATCACACCATGTGTCCAAATGCTCTTTGAACTCTCTCAGGCTGGTGCTAGGAGCACTTCCCTGGGGAGCCTGTGCCAGTGCCCAGCCTCCCTCTGGGTGAAGAACCTTTTCCTGATACCCAGCCTAAACCTCCCCTGACACAGCTCCATGCTGTTCCCTCGGGTCCTGTCACTGTCACCCTGGAGCAGAGATCAGTGCCCTGCCCCTCACGAGGAAGTTGCAGACTGCAGTGAGGTCTCCCCTCAGCCTCCTCCAGGCTGAACAGACCAAGTGACCTCAGCCACTCCTCAGACGGCTTCCCCTCAAGGCCCTTCACCATCTTCATTGCTCTTCTTTGGACACTCTCTAACAGGCTTAAGCCTTTCTTATATCGTGGAACTCAAAACTGCACCATCTCTCCCTACCTTCCTAACACTGTTCTTTGAATACTTCACATGTATCCTTTTTCCTTTACTTACATGGCACTATCTATCTTCTTTCCAATTTGTTTCTGTTTGCTATACAGAAAGTTTTAAAAACAAATATAGCAAAACACCATGATCATCAGGCTACATTCAATTTTATGTAGATTTAGGATTATGTAGTCTTTAAGTACTTAGGTTTACCAAGACTATATAGTAGGCTGACCCATGAAAGCATCTAAAAAAAAATAGGAACACATTTAAAACCAGAAAATATTTCAAATACCTTCATTATTCATTGAGGGTTCACTAAATTAAAATCCTTATGCATTTAACTTAAAAATTATAGATAAGTGTGTGCAATCTACAATATGTGAATTGTTGAACTTTCAGAGAGCTCAGCAAACCAAAGGGAATCTTATATATGTGCTGCAGGTCACACACACATAGAAAGAGGCTTAAGTTTAAGCTTAAGATACCTGTGATAATGAGAAAAATTAAGTTAAAAAATTGGAACCTAAAAGCATGTAGTCTACTAAGTTAGACATAAAAAATTCTATTTAGTGAAGAGGCTTTAGAATAGGTTTCCACTTGCAGGTATGAGGGTCACCATCACAAATGGCTAATTACAGGGTTCTTTCAAGAGAATGAAACACATATAAGTTCTTACACAGTAACTTTTAACAAATTACATGCCAGTCACATATTTAAGTGCAGTAAACCACCTACTAGCCCTAGCAGTCGACAAAATTAGGAGTAAAAGAAACCTGAGTACTTGCAAAAAAGGAGAAAATTATTAGCACACAGATAATGAATGAGAAAGTGTAAAAAATTCTGGATACCAAGTTCCAATATCTTAAGTTGAAAAAACCCACTTGCTTATTGAGTAGAATCATGGCGGCTTTAATAACAGAATTCAGTGTCTGAATACATTTAAATATAAGTACTATCAAGCTTTGTGTTTCTCTTATTAACAAAATCACCACTGCACCAAAATCCACCAGGCAAAGCAGTTGTTTTCAGATCTGAATGTCTGTCAGGTAAAATGAAGCTCATTTGAATGCAATATACATATATCTATATTTATTTATACATAAAACCACTTTTGGAAGGTTAAGTTCACTCTCTTCAGTACTGGCCTGACATTTTGTTACAGGGATTACTAAAATTAGAGCACAGGGATATATGTCATTGATATCTTATTTCCTGTAAGAGTTATACTGACATCAGGAATGCTGTGCTCAAAATTAGCTATGCCCTCTCAGAGACTGCTACCAGCAGGAGCACTTTGAATGTTTGACAGCCATGAACTTCTGCTTCCCTCCTTCCAAGAAAATTGATCCAACTGGATGGATAAGTTAAAAATGGAAGTTTGGATCAACTCTGCACTTCTTCACTACTGACATTTCCTTACATTAGGATGGTCAGAAAATTTTGAAATCAATTAGTAGAAGAGAATTTTTATTCTCAAGAACCAAAATCTTGCTCCTCTACTAAACCACTTCGATATTAGGTTCCTAGATTAGTAACACACAGTAACAAACCCCATAAAAACTCTCAATAAAAATTGTTGCACTGTTAAAAAAATGTTTTTAAAGACAAAGGCTTTAGTTTTATAGTCTAAATTTGCTGACCAGCACAATAGTGGACCAATTAGTGAATGTTTTTTGTTTCTTTTGGGTGTTTTTTTCCAAATAGACTTAGAAACAGTTTCAGGGAGAAACAACATCAAGTTCTTAAAAGTATGCAGCAGGATACATAGCTCTGATAATATAACAAATCTCATAACAAGATTTAGGAGTTGCTAAAGAGCTTATATTCTGAAACTACCTTAAACCTGCAGACTTTGCAAAATGCTAGTATTACTGATAGATTTCAAAAGTATAATATTAAAACATGGGGTGCGGCATATGAAGATAAACACTGGAGACCTTGACTTGTGAGGACTTCTGCAGGTCACTAAAGTACAAGCTATAAAAGGAGAAGGATAAGGCCTGTCTATAAAATGCTTTGCACTTCAGTCCGATGAAGACTGACGGCTCTTGGCCAACCTGCGCTTCTTTTCTCGAGAGTTTAACGAGTCAGATTAAACTGTGTGCGGAACCCATAGAGCTCTGCAGTAGAAACAAGCCAAAACAAAACAAACAAACCAACCCATAACCAAACTCAAACCAACAACACCCACCCACACATCCCCAAAACCCCACCACTGCAGGCTGAGCCCCCTTTCCACTGCCATCCAAAGACGATGTCGAGGTCCCAGCCACTTCCCTCTCACCCGGTCCCGGTACCCGGACCTACCCTGCTCCAGCCTGAAGAGAGTCTTGTCCAGCTTCTCCATCTCGCCGAGGTGCAGCAGCCGCGTCTCCTTACCGCCCGGCATGGCTGTGGCCGCCCGTCCGGCGCTCCCGCCGCGCCGGGACTTTCAGTGCGGGGAGGGAGAGGCGAGCCCTGCCGTGAGGAAACACAGACAAAACCCTGCGGGTCAGAGGAGACCCCTGGCAGGACGCGGCCGCCCAGGAGCGCCTCACGCCGCCGGCCACGCTTACATGTTCCCCGGTCCCGGGGGAGCGCGGAGACACGGCACTGCGGGGCAGGGCGGAGGGAAGCCGGGTGCGGGACGAGCTGTCAGGCAGCGCCCAGCCCTGCCCTGGCCGGGGACCGCCGCCGGCAGAACCCCGGAGAAGCTCCCGTCCCACAGCACGGCCCGGCCCGTAGCCAGAGCTATGGGGGTGCCCCCGGGGAGGGGGAGCCTGACACCTGTCACTCTTCGCGCCGGCCCCGGCGCTGCCTGAGCGCCCCGCCAGGCCCCTCACGGCCACCCCGCCGCCCTCAGCGGGGAGCGCTGCCCACCACAGCCGTCCCACCATACTCACGAGCGGGCCCTCAGAGCGGCGGAGGCGCCGCTCCCCGCGGAGGGCGACGGCTGCCGAGGCCGAGCGGAGCCGGGGCTGGAGCTGCCCGCGGCAGCCGCCCCGGGCTGGTTCGGCGGTCAGTGACGCACTTGCCCGCAGCCACGGCGGCGCCGCTCCTTTCCTGCCCTTTTCTTGCCTTCTTTTTTTTAAACAAAGTTTATTGGTTCCGCGGCGGCAGCGCTCGGAGACGGGCGGCGCCGGCGCAGCTCCCGCGAGAGCCCAGGACCCGCCCCGGCGGCGCTGCCCGGCAGCCAGACCGGGGCTACCCCGCCCCTCAGCTCTGGTTTTCTCTCCGTTAGGTGCCTCCCCTC
>VZRR01006548.1:421114-436432 GCA_013398015.1 Oreocharis arfaki | reverse complement strand
CTCCGACCTTGGCCCCGCCCCGTTGGGTCCCGCCCCCCCGGTCCCGGCCCCGCCCTGCCTGGCCCTGCCCGGCCCCGTTCTTCCGCTCTCGGCCCCGCCTCGCCTCGCTGACCCCGCCCCTCGGCTCCCGGTCCCGCCCCTCCGCTCGCGGTCCCTCGAAGCACGCCCTGAGGGGAAAGAATACCTCAGGGATACCCCGGGGATACGTCAAGGGTACCCCAGGGTTCCCTCAGAGTCCCCTCAGAGATACCTCAGGGGTACCTCAGCGGCACCTCAGCGGCGACCCCCGCTGTTGCGGCAGCGAGCGGGCTGATCTCTCCACGAGCCTGGACCCTGCAGCCCGGCAGGGCTGTCGGACAGCGCGGCGTGGTGGTACCTGTCTCCTGTCTCAGCCTTTACGGGCACAGCCCCACCAGCGCCTTTACATTCGGCTGGTCCGCACAGGCACGAGCGGTGTCCCCGAGGAGCCCGGGCACCTGAGTCCGGAGCTCTCTATGATTTACCGGGCACTCCGCTGAGGGCGAGGTGGCTTTAAAGACTGCCTGGAGTTTCCCGGCTGATGCCTCTGGGCCCAGCCGCTCCTTGCCGTGACTGGAACGCCGCTCCGCCGAGTTCCCTCAGCGTTCCCGCCCCGCTGCCTCAGGGCCAGCACCCAGCGCCGGGCAGCCGGCTCCATCCTGATAGGCTGTGCTGCTGAAAAAACATGATGTCAGCCAGGGTTTAAGTGCTATATATAGTGTGTGGACAAGACTACAAACTCCGTGGATCTGTCTTTGACCAAGAGGTAGCATGGTTTTTAAAAAAATCTCATACACCAGAACACCCCCCCCCAACAGCTCGTTTTGCAGCATACTGTCATCCGAACTGCTGAAACCAGACAGCCCTTACCATTGCTTTGTATTGCAGAACACCTGGGACAGTTGCTCCAGGCCTCTCACCACCGAAGTCATTAACTGCACCCCAGTGTAAAGGTCAGCCTTGCAGCTTTGGAAGGTCAGTCTATTTTTATTGCCTAGAAATACATTAAAAGAAAAACTGCTTATCAATTTACAGTCACTGTGTTATACTGAGTTTGCTTTTTCTTTTTTTCTCCTTCTCAAGTGCGGTGTATTTTGTGGAATTGTAAGGAGTCTGCCAAACGATTTAGGCTTAACCATTTACTTCCAGCCATCCCATGCATACCCTTATAAGTGTGTTTTACTGCAGGATATTCATCTAATTGCAGTGCATTTAGGGGAAGTCCAAAGGCCTTGATATTCATGGAAACACTTCCACGCATTTCAAACTGAAGTTTTTTTAATCATTTGGTAGCTTGTTTTCCTTTATTTTCTCTTTCACCTGCTCCTCCCTCTGAAAATTTCCAGAAATCTGTTTGTTCCTCACTACAGTTAATGTTTTCTGGTATTGTTGAGAAAGGTTTTCATGTTGGTGTAAGTGAATGTGCCAACTTGTATGCCCTTGACCATATTAGGGTCCCTAGACAGAACAGAGGAAAAAGGAAAAGCCACCCTGTGGGTGCAGTTCCCCTAAGATTCACCTCATTGAGGCTCATTCAGTTAACAAGCCAAAACAATACTTACAATCTGAGTTATTTCTCATGGATATTCCCTGAGTGCCCAGTAGAATTCTCCCATTGTTCTTGTCTTTTCTAGCCCCCTTTACTTTTCTTTACTCAGCTTGCTGGCCTGTATTTGTGTACAGGACAGACTTGCACCTAGCAGAATCCCAGCTCTCCTGGCATGCTGGCTGTTTCCTCTGAATTGGATGTGTCCCAGAAAAGAAGATGATACAACATAGGAATGGGAAATACAAGAAGCTTCAACAGTTATGGAAGTCATAGGAACAAAACCAACAGAGGTAATTGAAAGAAATCTGGACCATCTTTTTTCTAGGGTCCTCAGCAAGCTTCAGTAGCTTGAAGTGACTGCAGTTGGTCTGCTACAGAGCCTTTCCTCCAGGCTTGCTGTTGTCCTGTCACATACTGCAAATGGGCTGGCATTTAGAAATTTCATGAGCTGCTTACACAGAGAACAGCTCTAAGAGAGCAAATAATGCCTATATAGCCAAGTTCTTTGCATAAATAGTTTTCCTGAAGTGCATGTTGAATACTTCGTGAAAAGCAAGAAAAGAACCAAAAGGGTATTTATTGAAGGCCATTTCTCTCCTGCTACTAAGTTTTAAAATGTGGCTCTTTTGATTTCCTTACTCCATACAGAAACTCACCCTACCCTAATTACTAGTTTTGCACTGCCACATCTGCTTTATACTAGGCACTGAGACAGATTTTGAAATGTACCCAGGTTAATGAAAAAGGATTTTTTTAGTGTCTTGGATAAAAATCTCTAGGAAACCAGTCCTGAGGCAATTATTTTGACCATCATTAGTGTCTGTAGCTAAGTCAGATGTGGACAGTGTAAATGAAGGACTTCATTTACTACACAGCAAAAAAGTTTCCTAGGTACTGTGAAACCACTTAATAATTGAAACAGTATCATTTTATTGGCCTTCCGTTCCTTATAAAAAATACGGTTTCAAAGATAATGGATGTTGCAGGTCTCTTGATGAAGCGTAATCAGGAAAGAGAGCAGACTTCTCTAATGCTTTCTCCATTGGCATAATCTCTTGTGCTGGCCCATCCCTTACAGACTTTGGGTCTGTGTTCATTTGGCAAATGCAAATTAAGCAATTTTTCTCCACATGGAAACCACACCAGCAAAACGTGAATGCACAAGTGCTAAGTTTGAGCATTGCACTTTTGTCTAGGACACAGCCAAAACCGACTGTGCATTTGCTACACTGGCATCTAAGGGGTGGCTTTCACAGTGCCATTTTATCTTCAGTTTGCAGTTTCTCTGTGTGTGATTATGATATACGACAGCAGGAAATGATCAAAAGTTGCTTCAAAATAAGAGTACACACCATATCAATGTTAATTATCAGGAAATAATGTTGCAGCATTTTCAAATGTACTCATACCAGAATTCTTCAGTCCTTTAACATACACCTTCCTCAGTGGTCCTCGTTTCTTGCCTCCTGTTTCGCAACACAGTGTTACAGAACACTTATCCTAGTAGTGGTGTCAATACACGTTGAGGGGCTTTTCTCTAGGAGTCACATCTCACTAATGTCATATTGCTTATGCCTGTTTTAAAGGTTATGCCTGTAAAGTGTGGGAACTTAGAGTACTTACATGGTGGCACTCATTTTTTATTTTTAATAATAGAAAAGCAGTTCCCGATAACTACAGTAAAAGCCAACTAGCACAGCGAGAACTTAACTGAACATCTAACTAAAATTAAAAGCAGATTCCTTTGGCCTGTGTACAGGAAATATGTGCCTATAAAATTTGAAGGGAGCACATTTTTTCTCAATGCTCCACACTCATGCCCTCTAAATTCACGAATTAACACTGTGTTACTGTTCAAACAATAGGAGGCTTAAGAGATGTTGAGTCTTCTGTCTAGTTTTTGTGTTCTAATGGGGAGTTCTCTGCCAGAGATGCAAACTTGAAAGGAATCTCCTTTTCTTTCAAAGTGTCTCTCTGCGATTTGATTAAACTGCAGTCTTTTCTGAGTAAGATCTTTGCTATGCAGTGACGGAAAACAAGTGCTATTCTTAGACAGTTATGTGCTCAGCAGAAATATGTATACGTTCTTGGACATTAGAATCTAGTACTGAGTGAAAACATTAGTGAGAACATTGACATAATCACCTCTAGCTTTTTTTAAAAAAATCCCTTCTAAACGGCTAAACAGCAATAGCTTGATAGGCAGTGAATAAATGATAGGCTGGCATAAAAATGTCTGTTTAAGTCAGAAATCATATGAGATGGAGAGGCTAGGACAGTAACTTATTTAGTTTGTCCTTACTGGCCTTTCCTATAAGGCAGTGTTGGTTTGTTCTGATTGCAGAAACATTCAAAGATTAACCTGGTATCATCATGAATTTTTGGCTTGCAGAAACATTTTTGGTTTGTTTTTAATTCCAGTTTGGCCATTCTTTTACTGTGTGGCCTCCAGCAATCAATGGTCTAACATCCGCAGAAAGTTAATTTTTAATAGAGTTTACTTTTTAACAGAAAATTGTAAAATTCAATGCGTATATCTTTAAAGAGCTCTATATGAAATGTTATTAAAGGTAGCTTGTCACATAAGTGACTGTGCTTTAGCTAACAGCATCACATTAATTTGATATTAATAATCTGCAAACATGGTGACTTGGCAAACAAAACAAAGTAACTGAATTATATTCTTAAACCACTTAACTTAGTTAAGTGTAAAATCAGTTCACATATACTGGGCCAATTTTTGCTGTAGGAGAATGTATCATACCAGTGTGCTGAGCCACTACCAGCACTTTTATCTTCCTGTGAATTGTTCCATTTAACACTAGTGAGATATGCTGAGATTTAAGACTTCAGAGGATTAATTCCTAAATGAACTGTAGCAATGTCCTGTTGAGCAGATCTACTCTTTCAGTTTTATATTTCCTCCTCAAAAATAGATATTCAGAGTGTCTCTTGCACGGTCCATCTCCTTTTTGATGTTCCTTCCTAATATATCGAACTAAACTGAGAATACCATGAATATTTTCCTGAGCCATTAAAATAATAATCCTTAAATCTTACCTAGATAAGTCTTTAAGTTGAAATGGTAAACAACTGATTGTGCTTTTGTGTTCTATATATTTGACATCTGAGTTTTAAGCAAAGAAATAATTATCTGAAGTTATCTGAAAGCTAATACTGGGGACTGTAGTCCTGCTCTGTAATGTTTCAGTGCAGGCAGAATTCAAGCCAGGGCAATTCAAACAGGCTAACATGGTGTAGTATATTGCAGAAGGATTTCACCAAATGTATGACTACCGCAATCATTTGTTTTAAAAGATATTAAACATGAGCAGGAAGAGCAGGGAAGATGATACAAGGGTGGTTTGCGTTAGAGGGCTACAAAGCTGGAATTCAGACTGGCAAATATTTTGCTATACAGCAATCAGAGCACCTTCTTCAACATTTACAGCTGAACCATCTCCAAATGCTGCTACCAGAAAATAAAAATCCTTAGTGTTTGTCATATTGATATCATCAGGTCTTTTGGTTATCCATGAGTTTACGTTTAGGATTACTGATGAGAAGTAGTTTGCACATAACTGGGCAGTGGTTCCTATGTGAACACCCAGGACCTAGGAATTGCTGCTGAATTTTGGGACAAACTGCTGCTGCTGTCCAGTTTGAGTGTCATACTGCTGCACAAAGCCCAGGCTCTCCATTTCAGCTAGAGGAACTACTCATACAATAGTGCAGCTTTGATATTTTGCTTCTGAGAAAATTTGGAACTTTCTTGGAGGTACTGGCTTCCAAAGTGACCATGTACTAACTGGACTGTGCAGGAAGCAGCTTTCCATAGCATGTCTGGACTGGGTCCCTTTACACCTTGCTTGATATTCCCTGTGCTTATTAATTGAGGGTTGCTGCTTACAGGACTTGAAAACTGGTATGAAACTGTCTTCTCTCCCTTATCCTTCTCACAGCTCACAATGCTGGACATGCCTTTTACCAGCTCTGTTATGGTCTGACCCATTCATTAGCTTTTGAAAGTCTGCAAACGTTTAGGTGAGACTTGCTAAAGTAAGGGCTGAAATCCCTGCAGCCCTTCCCATGGAGTGTACTCAAACATCACCACATGGTTCCCCAACAGGGGCACTGGGCATGTACTAACTAGAGTGTTGCTACGACTAACAATGCTGTGCATCATCCCTCCCAGAGGACTGCTTGTGCTTGAACTCAGAGCAGCTGCAAAACCCACAGACATGCTGGGTCTGCACAAAGAATGCATTTGGAAGCCATGAAGGAGTTAAATTAGGAGCTGCTGAGAAAAGATGAAGAAAAGAAAATGAGTTGTCTTTGAAAGGATTTCTGAAATGAGATGAAAAAGAGTAGGAAAATTAGTTCCAAGTAAAAGGGCAGAGGAAAAAAGCTGGGGGGCAAAGGTGGAGTTGAGATTGGCTGGTCAAGAAACTGATAAGTGTTTGAGAGAGCATTGTACAAGATTTCAATTATCTTAGCTTCACATTACGAATTCTGTAATCAGGTCTAAAGTGCCTTAAACTGAAGCACTTACAGGCCAATGCCTTTGCCAGCAAGCTCTTTGCTTCCTGTAAAGCAGAACAGTAGAAGCTTATCACATCTTGCTGATATAATAAAATTAATAATTTTAAAAAGCATCACAGCAACAGTCGGAAAATATAGAAAACTCAAAAAAGTTAATAATGCAGTACTTCTATCAGATGAAACTTTATAGTGTGCATCAGATTAAGCACTGACCCACATCACTTGAACGGGGTGAAATGATTTTACTGAAGTCCTTTATCAATTTATTTGTGCTGTGAACTGAAGAAGTGGAGACTCTCAGAAAAATGACAGGTTGTGTGTCATTTTATCATAACACCTATACAGACTAGTCTCAAACTGAAATCAGAGAACCAGTCTTAATTAGTTCCTTTCAGAGAGGCAAGGAAGTACTTTAAAAAAAAAAAAAATCTGTGTAGGTCAAAGTGGATTCACATTTTGGTAGAAAGCTTTGGTGCCGGTACTTCAGCTGTTGTGTCAGAATAGAGATGCAAAACCAAAGCATGTTTCTGTGCAGTCGGCAAATAAGGCAAACCTTACTTGACTGATTGGCTACTGCCACCAGGTGGCTTCTTACAGTCATTGACTGAAGACTGTAAAATGCGTTTTACTTCTAGGTAAACAAGTGTTTTTGTATAAATACAATTCCAAGTCTGAATTTTATGTGTGACATTAAAAAAAAATTCAAAAATTAGTGTGATTAGTAAAGAGAAACAAGAACCAAAAAATTCATACTATAGAAGGAAATTTATGAACGTAAGTGGAATACTTTAATATAGTTTGTAAATTAACAGTAAGTTGGTAAAACAGGTAAATGTGAAACAGTGCCAGAGCTCAAGGGAAAATAAATTATTAATTATAGAGAAAAATATCTCATCCTACGTTGTGAATTTATCATAATTTATTTCCTTTCAGATGGTCAGGATTTTTTCTATGAATCAACATTCTCCTCCCTTTGAGAAGAACTCCCCCCCCACCATATACAAATTGGTTTGGTAGGAAGAATTCTTCAAATCTAAGATAATAATATTGTTATTAATTTCCTAATACATCTTTAACTAAGAAAATAATATTGAAATTTTGAAAAATGCTGAAAGCTTGAAAAATCTTGAAATGCATAGTCTCATATGTAGTTTATGCAAGAGAGAGGTGAGTAAATATTGCTGCCAGGACTGTTATTTTCAGAGAAAGCCTAGTGTCCAGCATGCATTTAACCAAATACAAATACACTTTTTCAAGCACATGTCAGTATTTCAAAATAGGTAACACTAGTAGCAAAAAATTCTGTGATCCATGTTATCCATCATCAAAACAATCTGGTAGGGATGCAGCCCTTTTGCACATCGCTCGATTGGAACTCAAGGGATGTTTTATGGTGATAGCGTTGTCAGTAACATAGAGCCCAATGCACACATATGAAACTTGAGCGGGGTCTGACCTTCCAAAATGCCACCGTTTTGCTGAATAGTTAGCTTAATACCTAAGAGGAAAGTTGATTAGAAGGAATCACATAGTAACATGGGTTCTCTTCAGATCTAGCTTCAATGGCTTATTGTTTTCCATTTAGCTTTGGGTTTAAAAAATAGAATACCTATCAGTATAAACCTTGGACTGCACAGTAGTTAATTTCCAAAATTATATATATTTTACTAAATCGTTTTCTCGGTTCTTAAGCAAGAGAAATTCCCCTTTATATACTTGAAATGAAGTATCCTCTACAAAATTCCTGTTGCTTTCAAAATAATAAGCTTTCATGAACTTCCTTAAGTCCCTATAATAACCTATGCAAACAGAGTCATCATCTTCTTTTCATGTTAGGTGTTGGTGTCATTCATTTGCCACTTGACAGCCTCATCCTCTGACACAGGTCAATAGTAGGTGACACAGCTTTATCTCTCTTCAGGCTTGCAGGAAGATTCAAACCCACCCCCCAGCCGTCTGTGTCTCTATCTCATTTGATTAAGGTAGAACATTTGCTTTGTAATAAATGCAGAGTTATTATGAACACACTAACAACAGTTGCAGTACACTTGAAAAAGAAGATGCAGCGGTGGACTTTTTATAGTTCATATAACCTAATGCATTCTATTTACTTTATACTGGACACTTAACAAATTAGCATACAGGACCCTTTAATATAAACATTTTCATTAAGGCTGCAGAACTATTGATTTTATTTTTTTTAAGAAGACTAGTATGTTTGAAAAGAGCCCTTCCAGACAGATTGAGGATTGCCTGTGCAGAAGTAGTATGGGTACTTGTACTAAGTACTTACAGAGGTGGGATTTTTTCGCCTGGTTCTCCTGGTGTTTTCCTGGTTCTCTTGCTTTACAGCTCTTTAGCAATAGCTAACATCTTTTGAAATTAGAGAAGCTATACAATGATAAGCAAAACAATATCCCCTCCCTTACCCCCTTTACTTTTCACAGATGATTTTTTTCTTCTTAAACTCTGATTATCATTTCCAACGGAATTTTAGCTTGCATTTTTATCCCTCCTCGTGGGTCTTAATGAGGAAATTACTTCCATATATACTTGTATTTATTATGTTTCAGACATATATACTCCATTCTGTCAATGAGCCAAGACGCTAAAATATCTTCAAATATTTGTATATTATTTCCACTATACTCTGTGAAAGTTATGAACCTAAATATTGTCAAGAATATTGGTCCCTCTGGTCACCAGTTTTCTTACTGTGAATGTATTTATGTTATTATTTGTCTTACTAATAATGTATCTGTGTTAATTAGAAACACACAAGCACATAATAAAGCATGTGTGTGCCTAGGCCTGCAATGTTATCAAACTCTTTCATATATGGGAACTTTATGAATGTAGTTGTAAACAGAATGTTTTTTTTCCCTAGGTAAGGGGAAATAGCAATATTTAACTTCAAGCTATTGCTTATGCGTTATATTTCTTCACTTGCTGCACGCTGAGTGAGAGCTCAGCTTTCCAGTGACTCCCATGAGCAAGACAATACAAGTGTAATAGTCAAATAATTTTTCTAATTAGGCAAAATAATCCCTTATTGTTTTTCCACGTTAAATATATTTTTAATATGTTACTACAGGGTACCTCTAAGGTCAATGCTGCTTTTATAGAAACTGAGAAAACAGTGAACACTAACAGAGCATTTCCTACGCTGCTACATTTTAGTAGATAGTTCTTTTTTTAAAGAAAATATTACCAAATTAATAGTACGAAGGTCTCTAGAACGGCTGAGAACTACTAGTAAGCAACTGAATTACTTCAGCTGTCCAGTCAAGGTGTTTTTTAACACAAATGCAGTATTTCTATGCTGTGGGAAGGCAAAATTCCCGTTGGATTTTTCGGTAATTGTCCTTTTGTGCCACTTTATGAGCGATTGAGAACTTGGATTTAAACAATACAGAAGTCAGAGAAGGCTGTGCAAGCAATTGCAGTTTCTGCCAGCAAAGCCCCAGTTACAGCCAGTACTTATTTGCTTTCTTGATAAGAAAGGTCTGATTTTGCAAACCTGTATGTGTGACCACCTTTCGGCACACGAACAGCACCGCCAATGAGCTCTGCAAGCTTTGACAAGGACAGTCTCTCGGTAAAACTCTCGTTGTAAAATCAGCATGGCCATCCGGACCTCCGGTGTTGGGAGACAGCAAAACAACTACGCGCCCTAACACCTTACAGGGCCCGGCTCTGGGGGCTCCCTGGGGGCAGCACCTCGGGCGGGCGCACGGAGCGTTCGCGGCGCTCCGGTTCGCGGCTCCCCGGGCGCGGCGCGGCGCCCCGCCCCGGGCCCTCCCGCGCCCCTCGGGTACCCTGTGCGGGCCGCCCCCGCAGCCAAATAAGCGCCACGGCCACGGCGGAGGCTTGAGTAGGGGAAGGGTCTGGCTGGCCCAGCCGCACCTTCCCCCTCCGCCCTTTTCCGCCGCAGCGGTGCCGGAGAGGAAAGTGGCGTTCCCTGGAGCGAGGGCGTGCGGGGCTGAGGAGCTGCTGTAGCCCCAGAGTGCTTTGGTTAAATTCACGCCAGTGAGTGCTCGAACTGTGGATACTGCAAGCTTTTTGGAAAGTGTTTTTGCTTAATAGAACATCTGCTGCAGATATGAAGCAAAGGAAAATCTGCTGGCGTTTTTAAAGCACCTTGTAGCTTCTACCTTTTATGGAAGGTTTCTGAGTTGCTTTAGCGAAAACTCCTAAACCTGTGTGCCTTAATGAGTAAAGGTAAGCTATGGCTTATTTTACCTGGAAGCCATGCCAACCACGTTCCTCTGGCATCTTCTTTGTTTCTTGTTGTGAGAATATTAGTTTCTTATTTTGTTTCTTCGTTAACGTGGATATGATAACTGTGATAGTATATGTGCTCATGCTGTAGTTGAATTTACTTGTCGGGGTAACAAACAAGTAAATTCATGTTTCTTTTTAGGTCAGTCTCCAACTTTGGATTCTTCATACAGATAAAAGTTTGCGAAGTTGGGGCCTTAAAGATTAAATGCAGAGCAGCTGCCCAAGTAAAATAATTAAAGTAAACGACTGAACAGGGCAAAATCCTTGCCTCCTGTTCATTCTTGGTGAGATATATGGAAAAAACCACCAGTTACCATATTTTTTAAGATTATTTATTCTTCTTTTAAAATAAAGTGTCTCTTTGATACAGAGTAGATGCACAATTGCCCTGTCTGCACTTGCCTTTAAAATCATGCAAATTTGTGTCGACTAATACTTGGAAGAAAAAGGTATCAAGAGTTGGTTGTAGGTTCCCCCCATCCTTAATTGCACCAGAAGAAAATTAAGTAATTACTTTAGTATGGAACTCATTGAGGTCGGGGGGAAGTAAATGTCTGACAAAGCAAAGGTAGCTGCAGGGTCAGTGTTCCATGATAGCTTCAGGCATTTCAGCTGAAGTGTGGGGAAGCCTTATAAAATACGTGCCTGAAGTAAAGATGCTCTTACAAACCTTGCTTTTCTGGTGTGTGCGTTGTTTCTTTTTTCAGACAAGCTTCCTGGATACAGTAAAGGCTGATACAGTTAGATGCAAACCAAATAAAAGGGATTACAAAGCAATATAAGTTGTTTTACTACAAGTAGAGAGCCAATGGCAGTTTTACTCAGACTTTGTCACTGTAACAGAAGGACTGCCTGTAAGGTAAGTACCTACACTCAAACTGTTATAAAAATAATTTTGAGACACATAAGCCCTTGAAATTCTCTTTCCTAGAAAGAGCAAGATGCTGAGGTTGTATGTTTTGTTGTTTTGTGTGCATGGAGGTTGTGTGTGTTTGTATTTTCAATGTAATGGACTATTATGGGTGTGACCACTACTTGTTTTCTGTCCTTTCTTAATCCGGCCGGCGGGATATGACTGCCTTTAACTAAGCAGGAGAGGTCAACCGAGCTCTTTTTATGAAATCAGAGGGAGGGCGACTCTGGCAGCAAGACTGTCTGCTTTCCCTTTGTAGGGTATATTTCTAAAGGAATGTGTCATAAACCCCTTATATTAATATAGCTTATTCCCCTTCAGGTGGCTCTTTCCTTTTTTGCTTGCCCTCTTGTCTGATGGTGCTCAGGAGAAAATTTCTATGGTAGTTTTTGTACCTTTGAACTGACAGTATGTTTGCCTTGCTTGTTGTCTCATCTCTTTTTCCTCTCCGAAGTTAGTTTTAGAGTTCACATTATGCAGCTAATGAAGTAAAACAGCTGAAAGAAGATAATATCTGTGAAGAGATCCTGAGTTAGAGTGTGAGCATTGTGCTCATGAGCTATTAGCCTACCAGGGCTTTCCTAGCTGTTGATACCTGCAGGGACTGTAGGAGTTATTTTCAACAAGGAAGAAGTAACTTACTGCTCTCCGTTTATCCAAATATTTTTCAGATTTCGGTTTTTTTTTTTTTAATTAATCTCTGCTTAATCTTTTTCTTCTGCCAGCTTTTGAGTCAGTTGAATCTGACAAAGAATATTTCTTGTTTCATTTTACATCCCTACCACATCCTCTTCTACTTAAAGCAGAATACTACCCTACTCTTTTTCTTGTCTCTGTGATATACAGCCTTATCTCTTCGTGTTTTGTAAATTTCTCTGGTACATATTATTGTACTGAACCTTAATTTTTAGCTTTCCATAGGCTTCTTTAACTTATGAATAAAATAATTTTGATGTAAACTTTTGACACTTTGGAGAGGTATTGAAACTAGAAGGAAGTACTTTAACTAGAAGTTAAAGATATGATCATAATGTTATCTTGAATATTGGGGGGGAGTTGAGCGTTGGGTTTTTTTCTAGTTCTTGAAACCTAACTGTTCAACACATTCTTGCCTCTGATTTTCTTCTATTTATTGGTATAAAGTTTCTGAGGAGCCCTTATGTTGAAGTACAAATCTAGCTTTGCCTTGGAAATTCTGGATTTTTAGCACTCAATGTCTGAGAACTTTGGAAGAGTTCATGTTGATGCCTCCTACTATTCAAGACTAATGATGTGTCTTGTCTTCATTTGACTGCTTTTTAGGTATCAAGAGTTCAGTCTGAAATGGCTCTGTGTGTTTCTTATCTTCATGTCCACCCATGCTCTCAGGGAACTTCATAACCTGATACTTCTTATCACTTGCTGCAAAATGGGCATAGCCCTTCCAGAAGGCAGACCTATTTGCCTGGTCTGTGTTCCACCAGAGCTAATAACTTTCTTCTTGTGCTTAAGGATTGAAAGGAAGTTTGTCTCTGTTCTCCTGGCCTTTTGGACATGGAAACACTTCCTTTTGTTGGCTAAGTACAGCTGTAAGCTCTGCATGCTACTGAGTAGCAAAACAATTGCCACAGCTTTTATGAAAACAGTATTGTGGCAGAGCAAAACACTGTGTGGTGAAAGCTGAGATTAGGGGTTCCTATAACTGTTTGAGGATCTGTCCTCCTACTACCCCATGTCTTTCATGCATGCTGTTCCCTTGATAAGAGTGGACAAGCAACCCATTGTTGCTTGTCTAATTGACTAATTGTCTGGAGGCCCAGTATCTAAAAGGAAGAGTTCAAAGGAGAAGTCTTGTGCTTGTCTGCAACAAACATGCATATTTCTTTGTCTAAATCTTCATACCAAATTCTCACTCTTGCATGTATAAAATTTGTTTCTGATATTTGGCAATTTTATTTTTCCTGCAGAAAGAAGAACTTGTTACTGGGGAATTATTTGTCATATGTGAAGAAATAGGCGCGGGTTATGGAAACAAAAGGCAGTCTGTAATGATGCGAAATTTGAAGCTATGATTAATAAAAGTGGGCTTGATAGTAGCTGTGTAGTTCCTCAATACTGTTGACCTTTATATATCTGTGAAGTATGTTTTAAGATCCATCTGTCCTGTGCAGATGTTTAAGGAACTTGATTTTTTTTTTTTTTTTGGAGAGGGATAGGCAAAAGACATTTTAAAAGTGCTGTGAAAATGCATGGAGGGAAATAATCCACCCAGTGGATGGAGGGATCCATCAACAACCTGTAGATGGCCTGAAATATGGTATCTGCACATTCTTGCAATGTCTGGCTGTTACCAGAAGCAGAAGTTATTCAGCAGCTGGGAATGGTGTCATCTTATGAATGGTTTTTTTAAACATGATTTTGTATTTTGGCATTCGACTGATTTCTGAAGATGAATGGTGACTTGTAATGTAAATATTTATTGTATTTAATTGCCTGTAAATCTTATTTTATACAGATGGAGCTGCCTGGTTTTGCTGTTGCTGTTTGGATGTTTGTTTGCCTCTATGCATCTGTGGGTGGCTATCCAAATGGAAAAGTAAGAGAAGCCTGCACTAGCATGGTACCCTGTCACGGTAGCTCTCCTCAGCTGCCACCTGAGCACACCATTACAGTGAATGTGACTGAATTTAAACCAGGGGACAGCATAGAAGGTATTGTGTCAGCTATAGCTGAAGAGTTTAATTTATTGTTTCTTTGTACTATAGTACATCTTTCCTCAGTTTTCTATACGGGATTTACCTAAGCAATTGAATCTTTTTTAGGTAATCTGTTAAGCATCATTCAGTACTTGTAAAATGAGCATCTGGTAGTCATTGTTGAAATATTTCCTTCTTCCTCTGGGGTAGCGTTAAACTTGCTTTCATTTTTCTTGCTTCAGTTCATCTGTCTGGACCAGATTTTGAAGGCTTTTTCATACAAGCCCGGGATGCAGAACAGCTGGATAGCCCTGCAGTTGGTTCTTTTGTGTTAGCTGACCGGAGACATTCTCAGCTGCTGACATGTGGTCGGACCAAGGTAGAGTCCAGTGCCTTAAAATGGGGCATTGGGCAGTGAGGAGCTTGTACCAGACTATGTCTGTAATAGGACAGAGCTAATCTATGTAATCCTATTCGAGTTCAGTGAGTCTCTTGGGAAATTGGTCCAACTTGGAGTCTAGAGGCATGATTCACTGCAGCTCTGGACTATTCTTATGAGCTATTTAAACTGTCCTCGTGCCAGAAGGCTGTTGACTGCTGCAGGAGTATGCAGCATTTGTAACAAAGCTTTTACTTGTACCCAATGAACGTAGTGTATTCCTAATATTAAAAGGAGGAGTCATTGCACTGTCTCTTCATTCTCTTATTGTCAAGAAGTGAAGCATTATCTTACTAAGAAAACCTCACTATTTCTGCATAAATGCTGCAGGGACCTCTATTTCATTGCTGGGGTCTTCCAGATTGAAAGTTGTTCCTTTTAGCCTTGAAGTTTGTTAGTATGTGGAAGTTGCAGTGCTACACCTCACCTGAGCTGATCATGACTGACTAGGGAAAAGGCAGTTGCACTGGGGGTGTGCAGTGTAACAGTGCAGTGTCTCTTCAGGACTTAGTTGCAGCCTCTGGTGACTGTGTTTACTAACAAAATGCATATCCCCTGTGTAACTCTTGATATGTGTGTATTTTCAGAATTCAGCTGTCAGTCACACAAGTAAAGCAAAAAAGAAAGACATAAAAGTTTATTGGATTGCTCCTGGAGATGCTCCAAAACATGTACAGTTTCTGTAAGTAAACCTAGTATCAATTCTAATTTATTAAAATGAAGACAAGGTAAGCTTGTGCCATCGTCTATCTCAAATATTGTCCAGCAACTGAAAAGTCCTTGGGTCCAATAGCCTGAAAAGTCAACACCCCTTACTTGCTGAAGAGTCTACATTAATGTAGACACTTGTTTTTTAGGGAGAGCTTGAAGGTGATGCTTTTTTTTTTGCTTTTTTTTT
>VZRR01006548.1:275803-421075 GCA_013398015.1 Oreocharis arfaki | reverse complement strand
TTTTTTTTTTTTTTTTTTTTCTTTTTTTTTGCTTTTTTTTTTTTCCTGCAGGGAGAATATAAGGGGATTTGGAGACTGGTTTCTTTAGTCTTTCTGGTTAACTTCTCACTTCTCACACCTGTAGTATACAGTGTTTAGAATCTTTTTGTTTATTTGTACCTAACCAAATGATTTGTATGCCCTCCTGTTACACTACTAGCTCTTTGTGAACTACAGGATAAAAGCAGTGCAACTCTTCTCTGAAGTTCTAATCCATGCCATATACATGAATGTTTCTTATATCCATTGCAGCATGTGCTATTATGTTTTAAAATTCTTTTTCTACTGAGATTTAAGGTATTTTCCTACTTCAATCCCTAAAATATAGAGGTCTCCATAAAGATGAGGGTTTCACAAATAGTTTGTGTGAACTTTATTTTCCTTTTATTTCTTTTTCCTTTTTAAAGTAGCAGTCCACTATAAATGTATACAGTAGTGACTCTGTGTGTGTTGTGTTTTTTAAGAGCCACAGTTGTGAAGAAATACAGGATTTTCTGGGTAAAGATCCCAGGTCCCATTGTTTCTCAGACTGATGTGCTGTCCCCAACACCACCTTTGCATGCAACATCAGAGGCTGTGTCAACTTCATACCCGGTTTCCTACATATCAAAGCCAGTAAGTAATGATAAGCCTAAATCAGGCTATCTTTAATGCTTGTGATGAATGGAATTTAATGAGATGGCATTGACACAGCCTAATAACAGGAAAGGAGAGATGATGGACAAGTAACTTTGATATCTAAGACTAAGAACATGACAGCTACCCTCCTATTTTAGTTGAGTTGCCTGAACTTCTGAGGGTTAAATGTTCTCATGCTGCACACAGGTCAGAAGATTAACAGAACATTTAGAAATTAATGATCAGAAAATATTATGCATACTTGTCATGAGATGTGGGGAAAGACTTACTCTGGTCTTGACTAATAATTTCCTATTTAGCAACTGCAGGCTCAGAACCTTTCTTCTCTGAGTTCATCTGTGTTACTGATTTCTATTACTGAGTTTTGAAAGGATTGACCAAGCATTGCTATTTCATCCAGGATAACTGTGACTTACAAGTATTTTCTCAATGAGTATCAGTGGAGTTTCTACTTTAAAAAGCACACATGAAGCTGGAGTACCCTCCTTTTCTTCCTCGTCTTATAGCTGGTGTCACCTCTCCAAATAGGAAACTAAACTGACTTTTCAAAGTTATTATAATGTAATGTCTTTAAAGTGAAAATTCAACTCAAATATAGCTTGGAATTCACCATCATTTTACTTAGTAGTCCTAGGGTAATTATAGACATGGTTTAAGAGACTGGTGTATAGACATAGATGACATTGTTGTTCCCTGTATGCTTTTTTCTGCCATGGGTAGAAAGGGAGGAAGAGAATAGAAACTCTCATTGCTCACAATTTGTTTGTTTGCTTGTCTAGTTTAGGGCATCAGGTTGTGGAAATACAAAGTTCTGCATTAGGAACCCTTCAAACTGTGATCCTGGAAGTGCTTCCTGTTTTTTTCTATCCTTCCAACGAGAGGAGAGTTCAGTTTTTATTGAAATGAGTGGTCCAAGTGAAGGATATTTAGCATTTGCATTGTCCCGTGACCAGTGGATGGTGAGTGTTCTGTTTTATTTTCCATAGTTGCTTTTGTGATGTTGGTAGAGTTTAAATGGAAATACATCAGGAAAATGGAAATACTGTCAGATGTCACACCAAGTGTGATTCTCCCATAGTGCTAAAACATGGGTTGTTTCTTATCGGTGGATATTCACTTTTAGCTCAGGACTGACTAATTGCAGTAGAACTTCCCTATGGGTATCTCTTATGGCAGAATTCAGCATGTCTGGCTGAAATTCCTGGTTAGATCAATCTTTATTTACCCATCCAAAAAAATCCTACCTCTCAGAAGCTGAGTTGTTATTCTGAAAGCCATTTGCATTTGATCCTTGAGTGCTACTCCCCTACTAACAGTCTTAAAAAATGTTTAAAGATACTTCTTTCTAACTTGTGTTGAAATGGAGGGATGATGCTGTTGACAAATGCATAATCCATAAGCTACTTGTTGCATAAAGGAGATGCTGTTTGCATTCATATGCCTAGTGCATGAATGCTTGGTTCTTATCAACACTTTTTTTACAGCTGTAGAGGAAAAAATCTTGTAATAGGAGTAGATTTTAAAATAGCTTCAACATCCATCTCTGTCTTGTCTAGTTAATTTAGTAAATTCTAAATAATTAAAGAAACTTCTGATAATGTGGTTGTTGCTCTGGAGGGGAGTGTGAATCATAATGCATGCTTTTATGTGTCATCTCTTGGAATTAATGTGGTTTCTCAGTAATAATGCTGATGTGTTTGAAAAATGGGAAATAACAGCTTGATAACTACAGAAATCTCTCAGGTCTTGCTGCCTGTAGTAAATCAAAGACCGTGTGGAGACTGCCAGTAGTGTTTTTTATTGGGCTATAGATATTTTTCTTTTCAACTCTGCAGGGTGGTGATGATGCATATCTGTGTGTTAATGAGGATCACCGTGTTCATGTAAGCACTGCCCATCTGAAGGAGAGAAGTTATCCTCTCTTGGATTTAGAGGTATGTTTGAAAACAGCTCAGATGCTTTCACAGATGCAGCTTTGAAGTAAGGTATGCTGCTGCTTTGTGCTTTTATTTTGCACAACAGGTGTAAATATTCAGGGGGATCCATAATTCTCAAAGGTTAGATTGGTTAGGCTCTTACTTCCTAGTAAATGTTAACTTTGGAAGTCTAATATGTAAAGATAGTCACATGGTGGGAGCTTATTCTATTTAGAAACTTTGTGCCTATTATTAATCTGTCCCTTCGTTAGAACTACAGTTGCAACTGATATATCCTGGGTTAAAGATTGTTTAATCTTTTGAGTTGCAAAAATTAGTGATGATAAGTTCAACCTGTATGTTGCTATGTTGACTTACTGACATGCTTCTTGTATGCCAATTTAGAAGGGATCCTCCTTCCTTAGATTATTTGCATTCTTTGTACATCAGTGGCATGCTTGTCTTTTGTATGGTTACTTTTGAGCCAATTACTCTGGCAATCTGAAAACACTGGGTATTAAATAATTTCTGTTTTACAGAATGCCCTTGAAGATGTGTCATGGAGGCTTGCAGATGGTGTTCTTCAGTGTTCTTTCAGAAGGAGCATTCATCTCCCTGCTTATAAAGGGAGATTTAATTTGGATACCAGTTACTACATCTTTCTAGCAGATGGGGAAGCTAGTGAAGGTAAACTTGACTTACATACGGTTCCTTTCCTTTTAACAGCTCTAAATGAATTAGTAACCCTTCTGTAAGACACAGCTTAGCTGAGAATTGGTGTCTGAGCTAAGGCTTCTAAGTTTAAGGCCTTTAATTCAGTCACCTATACTGCTTCTCTGGATCATGGATTTGCTTGTGGAAGCTATCGCAAATTTAATTACATGCATTGTGCGCTCACTTGATGAGAGGAACTGATACCTTCTTGAGAACTGGCAATGACTTTTTTGAAATGGAGACTAGCATCAAAGGGAATTATTCTTCATGTCTCGTGTGTGTAGTGGAGAAGGGTATTTCCCGTAGCTGGGTGAGTTGGGTTTTGTACATTAAGTATGCAGGATAGCTTAGATGATGTTAGGTTCTTACCATATTGTGTGTTAGCTTGTGTTACTATGCTCAGTTGTCACAACTGGGCTTGTATTCATGAATGGGCACACTTCCAAGTGCAGTGGCTTTCAAAAGCAAGAAATAAACCACTTTGTGTCACTGCTCAGGTGGACTAATGCACAAACATCGTCGTCAGCCCCTGGTCACCGATGGACTGTACAACGTCATGGGTCCTCCTCAGGATATCGGAGGTACCCGGTCCCCGCGACTGATCAAGGCTCATGGTAAGCTGCCGTTTCTAGTTTTGTGTCCCAGCTCTAGACTTGCTGGGACTGCAGAGTTACTGCAGAGTAGGTATTCCCTCTTGTCTTTCTGGTATTCATGTTGTATATTCTGTTGGCAAGCAAGATTTGATACTCTGGTGGCAGAGGGAAGTTATTAATAATTTTTCATTTCAAGAACAGTGTTGTAAGATTCATTTTGCCCAGGAAAATGGACCTGCACTTTCCTTTTCCTTCAAATTTATAATTAGGACTTGTTTAGCTCTGTCTTTCTCTCTGTTTCAAGTTGTTCTAGTTGCATTTTTGCTTTAGCTCTTTTGAAATGAGAAACCACTCAACTGGAAGCCTGGAGACCCTGAAGTTAATGGTTGCACTACTGGACTTTAGTGCAGGTCCATGATAGAACTGTCCCTCGTTCTTTGTCACACAGACTGTAGTAATCGTTCATCCTCTGATGTTGGAGGGGGTGATAGAATGGCTTCTCTCATGAGTAGGTACAAAGTGTATTGGCATGTGTGAAATGTGCAGTATGTGCTGTGTGGGAAAAGTCTGGTTATCTTTTGTGTGGCTGTTTCTGTCCTCTATCAAGATAAAGGCTATAAAGCTGTAGCCTCAACCAGGTGGTAGGTTTTAAATCATTGCTCAATTCTGACCGTGTGCACATGGACTAAACTATTACATATTCTTTGAAGTTGTGTTCATGTGCACTTAAGTTACTTATTACTTACCTTGTTGGGTTTTTTGTTTGTTTTTTCTATTTTCAGGAGCACTAATGTTTGTTGCTTGGATTACCACAGTTAGTATTGGTGTTATTGTTGCACGATTCTTCAAACCTGTCTGGTCTCATTCGTTCCTATTTGGAAAGGAGTTGTGGTTTCAGGTGGGCAAAATCTCCACATATCTCCAGCTGTATTTTCTAGCACTATTGCAAGCAGAATTATTAACCTACTAGATCCAAGAAATAGACTAAATGTGGTATGATTTACATCTTACCATGTACTCTTATAAAGTGGAACAATTAAAAATCAGAAGTTCACCTACTTTACTAGTAAAAGTAAAGTCTAAAGCGGGCACCAAGTATATCTTTTAACTTTAGGTCTGTTTAGTGTCTTTTAATGATGTATTAAGAAAGCTGTAGAGTTTCTAAAAAAAAAAAACTTAACTTTTCTAGGTGCATCGTATGCTTATGTTGACCACAGTCCTGCTTACAAGCATTTCTTTTGTGTTGCCTTTTGTATACCGAGGAGGTTGGAGCCAAGTAAGTGTGCACTTTTTGCCTTGTTAACTCAAAGGTAAGGGTGGGACTAAATGAATAAGGATGTCCACTGACAACTAACATGTTATGATTATTTCTAAGCCAATTTCTGTGAAAGCTGTTCTTAAGTAGGCTGATTTCAAATCCTAGCAACACAGAAGAAGAATGTTATCTCTTTTAAACTATAGCTGAAAAATTTCAGTGTTTTCCTTCCTTCCTCTTTCCCACAAATAAATTCCTTACTCACAGTTTCTTTATGTGCTGTTTTGGTCTTACTGTTTCTTTAGAGACTATGAAGGGGAGTAAGGATGTGATGGCTGACATTAGCATGGTAAACCTGCTGGAATAAGTGTTTTTGTGAACTCGGATATGACTGCATCCAGTGATAAGCTTAGTCTGGAGCAGTAGCTAGATAGAGATTGTATACCTGTTGCTGTCACCTGTACTCTGTTTGATGCAGGGTGACATAAAAAGTTGGAAAGTCTAGAGAGTATCTGCATTCAAGGTGGGAGAATACAGTCACAGGCATGAACTAGGGAAATTGAATAAAATGTTCTCAGGTGGCAGAACACCAGTGCTGGGACAAATTATAAAATAGGCCTATCCTGAAGACACAGCGTTGAGGCTGGAGAGCTTGGACTATGGCTTCTGTAGTCATATTAGTCTGCTCTTCAGCTGGTAGAATTTCTCAATACAGCAAAAAGATGGGACAACCCCTGAGCAGACATACCAGTGTGTCTGCTACCGAGGCAAACAATCTCCATCTGGCTGCAGGGCAGCTTATTGTGTCCCGTTGCTTCTGCCAGTGCTGCTCTACTGTAACTTACTAACATAATGCTAAATAAAATTTGCAACTTTTTGGTGTCTTTTCTCTCTGTTTATATAGATATTGTATTTAAGAAAAATGTCCTCTGTTTAGCAAGCAGGTTTTCATCCTTATCTTGGCTGTGCTGTGATGGCTTTGACAATCTTTCAACCACTTATGGCAGGTTTCAGACCATCTCGTCACGCGCCAAGGTACAACTGACTCATAAAGTTACAGCCACAGGAATTACATGTGACTGTTTGTTTAAAAACTCTTTTTACAATGGAAAGTTTTTACAACTTGAAAGTAGGCAAAAATGTTCTCTGATTTCTGCCCCCTTCCCCCAGCTATGTAATCAATAAAATGTGTTTCATTGTTTTGTAGGAGGCAATTGTTTAACTGGTTTCACTGGAGTACTGGTACAACAGCTAGAATATTAGCTGGTGAGTAGAAGTAATAGTTGTAACTCTCATTTAACTGATTTAAAGGAGCTTTGTCTGGGTTGTTGTTCATCTAAAACATCTATGGACATCCAGTCCAGGCATGTCTGAAGATCCTTTTCCCTGTTAGCCATCTTTTGTGTGAGTTTTAAGGGGCCATTGGATACAATTTAGAGAAAAAGTGACTTTAAAACCAAAGGAATTACTGACAAATCTGAAACACCTCTGTAATGAAGACCTGTCCTTATCTTCATAATTTCTTTTTGTCTTGGAAGATATGAGAATAGTGTTCTTACAGTAGCATAGTTCAATGTTATTTAATGGGAGACAGGAGTTTTGCTTAAAGACCCAGAAGCTGGATTTAATTCTATTAAGAGGCAAGCTTCCACAGGAACCTTAAGCACTAATATTGTAGAGACTGGTCTTGTTGGTAGTCACAAATGCAAGTGTTTGTGTGGCTGGAATGTGATAGGGTGCTAAGCAGGTTGAAAACCATCTTGGCCTTTTCCTTTTCTCCCTGTCTCAGCCCTCACACTGCAAAAAACCCCCAAAACAGCCCCACCCAAACAACCTCTTATTCCCCCCCTCCTCCCAAAAAAACTCCCTCAACAACTTTCAGCTGTATGACCTCCTATAACCTCATTCCTCAAGCAGTTTTAGGTAATACATTGGAAATCTATTTACAAAAGCATTGAGAGCATTTTTAAAGTATATTGGGACAACATTATTACTGGGTTTTTTTGTCTTGTTTTTACTGAATAGTGGTGACTATGTTCTTGGGAATGGATCTGCCAGCACTTGACCTGCCAGACCCGTGGGACACCTACACAATGATTAGCTTTGTAGCCTGGCATGTTGGTACCGACGTTCTTCTGGAAATACACAGCTACTGTCTCGTTCGTAAAGGTACAAACCCAGCAAAAGTCCTGTTGTCTCCTTGCTTGCTGAGCCTAAAACCAGTGTGGATTGAGTTTCAGGAGCTGTTCTTTGGCCTCTAACTTGGAAGCTGGAAGGGAGTAACTCTTGAGTAATAGTGTCCTATCTTCTGTAGACAAATGCATATGGAAGTAAACCAGTTTGAGACAAAAGTGTTCTAGAAAAGTGGGGTTTGTGCCAGGCACTAACACTAAATAGTAGCTTCTCGTTTCTCAAACCACAGTTCATGGGTGACTGAAATGTGCAGACTGAAATGTGCAAGTATTTTCTGATAATCTCTTATTTTTGGCCATAATTTTGATCCCAGGGGGGTATGTTAAATCCAGATCAACTCAAGCAGATTTAATCTGCATTTAGTTGTTGTCAAATTGCTGTTATTTGATGTTATTCAGATTTGATGCTGTGTAAGGCTTAGTCACAGGAGCCAGACTTCCGCAGCATAAAAATGAACCCCCCCTTCCTCTTAAGGGCAGACTTGACTTCTGTTTTTCTTCCCATGAACAGTTGAGGTGATAGAGGATGACAGAGTACAGATACTTCAGTCACTCACATCTGCAGAAGCAGAGGTGAGTCGCAATTTGGTAACTAACTACTATGAAATGGGATGATTCTTTGTTTAAACCAATAAAAAGACTGACTCTTCAATGACTTTTCTTCCCCTTTTCTTGCAGGGTCGTCTGTTTAAACAGATTGTGTTAACCATCTATGTCTGTGGAAATATAGTATTCCTTGTTGCCTTCCTGATAGCAATCAACCAAGTATGAAATAAGTATTTGAGAATTTTGTGATGCAATACTGTGCAGTTGAAAAATCTGCAAGGAATCCTTTTTTTACAACTTTTTTACTCAACGTGTCCCTGAAGATGTAATTGAAGAATAACATCATGTGTGTGCCATGCTCAGTGTTAGAGAGATCTGGAATTCAAATCTAGAGAGGAATTCTGCAGTCCTACAAAAGCTGTCTTCTGATGGGAGTTTTAATAGGAACCTTTGCCTGAGTAAGGAATGAAAGCTCTATTTTTTAAGCACACTAGTTAACTTGATTGGAACTTATAGGTTAAAAGAAGACTGAGAAGGTGTGCTGAAAATGTTATTATGATAGTCAGTTCCCTAAACCTTTTGTGAATATTATTGATGGCACAGGTAAGGTATGACTGATCTGGATCAGTCTGTCCACTTTACTGTGTTCTAATGATATGTGATGGGCCAGCTTCCTGCTCTTGGCTGTTTTGTGCATAAAGAAACCCTCGACCAAACAAACCAAAAAACTTAGTGAAAAATTGTCACAAATGCAGGTTGATGCAGGAGCTAAATAGATAAAACTAAAATGCAAAAAAACCACTGCCTGCTCTAAGAGCAGTGTACTTACACAAGCAGCATAGGAGTTTAGGAACTTTAGTCCTTTAGTAAAACCACCATTTGCCTCACTCAGCATACTGCTCTGTCTCCTCCCTCTTTGTGCTTCTAAACCATGAAGAGAAAATGTGTTTTCTATATAAATGCATTAAAACCTACTGAAACTTACGCAGAACTCAAACCAGGAAGAACCTATCTTTGTTTCTGAATTTCTGTTTTACTGTCTTTGGTTGCTTATGGCTTCTGAATTGCTTGACTGTGGGAATAAGATGGATTTATGCCAATTGATGCTTTAATGGAAGTGAAAATACTTGCTCTGGAATGTTGCAGTTGTATTTGTGCTATTGAGTAAAATGGGAATTGGGAACCTAGGCTGGCTTCAGAAACGGCAGCTTCTCTTAGTGTAAGTGAAAACCCTTTGGGCTGGCATATCTAGGAGACAGAACTATAAGAATTCTGTAACAATTCTATTTTGAAAGAATATTGGAAGGCGATTTTTTAGTCAACAAAAGATGTCTCCAAATATATGAGCTAGGTACAGAGACCAGAAAGACACTGTATTGCTTAACTTTTTTGGTTCATGGTTTTCCTGAGTATGAAAGGATGCTCTTGAAATGGCATTTTGGAAATGAAACCTTAATATGCTGTGCAGTTACAGTGCTTTGCAGTTGTGTTTTGTGGCTCTGAACAGCTTGCTCCCACACATCTTCATTTTTCTTACTGAAAAGTATTGATTTTTAGTTGTAACAATTCAAAATATATTTTTAGGCTAGGACTACTAAGCTAGGTGGGCATGGAGGTGTTGGGAGTATTGGATAGAATAGTGAGGCCTGACTTGGTATGGACTTTTACAGCAACATCTCTACAAGCATGGCCAGCTCTAAAATACTTGTAGGTGTGGGTCAGGTGGTGGTTCTCTGCAGTTACTAAAGCTGTCTGGTTCTGTGTCTTCCTCTACCTTCCCAAGTCCATCGTGCCTGTTGCAGGGACAGGTAATATTCAGGAAGCTACACCTTTGTTTATAGTCAGTGATCTTTTTGGCTGCTCAGGTATCTGCTTTAGCCATAAGGGTGTTTATGTGGCTGGGATCAATCCCTTTGTCAGCAGCAGCTGACTGTGAGTGAGTCTAAGTTGAATCATCCCCCTTAAAAAAGTCATGTGCAGATTGGAAAGGGGGACTACAAAGAAATGAGTCACGACCCAGGCTGAAGGGCAAGAACCATGGGGCCAATTGTGTGGGCGTGGGCAGTTTTTAGAGAACTCTGATCTCAAAAGCCTGGGAATCTCAGGCTCATCTACTGCTAAAGTTTTGTGGGACTCTTTCATCCACTGTGAGTTTATAGAAGAAAAATCACTCAACCTAGGCATGATTGATGGCTTTTTAAAATTAAGGTTAATGCCAGATTCTTTCTGTAATACAATAGCTGTAGTGAGGGTTGTTTCATTTACGTGTGACAATGGACATGGGTTTTAAAACATGAATGTAAATATCTCAATAAAAGTTCTTGTCCCTTTTAGTAATGTGAAAATGCTGTCAAATGGAAACTAGAAAAGTCTTGCCTATAACAAAATGGATTGTCTGGTTTTTGTAGATGTTTTATAAATTAAAGCTATCTAAATCTTTCCTGGAGAAACTATTATTGAAATTGAATGTTAAAATAATTTCACATTTTAATGCAATTTCTTTTCCTCAAGAAGAAAAAAAAGTTCCTTGTTCCACATCTAATTCAACTTTAAAATTGGCAGAATTGTCGGTCTCTCTGGATAACTTCCTTCTTCCCAGTGCTTGCAATATTGTCTAGTTTTTTATGGGAGCCCTTATGTACAGTATTGTGACTTAATTGATTGAAAGACTTGCTAATATTACATCATTTCTGTTCACACCACCACCCTTTCCCTGCATGTAAGTAAGAGGAAGTAATGTGGGATTGTATTCTAGTGTCTTCCAAAGTTTTTGGTATACTCCTTTGAAAAAAATCTGTGGAAGTGTTTCATATTGGCAGGAAAAGAGGTGGCAGTAGAAATTTGTGATCAGTCTCACAAGTAGTTTAGTGTTTTGATTAGGTTGTTAGGTGCAGCCTCCAAATACTGGTCACCTGCTCTTGGCTTAGCTACAAATCAGGTTCTTTGCCTGTGTTTTGAACAAAAATTAATTTGTGCACATAACTTCAATGTAATGGGATTCACTGCTACTTTGTTTCACTTGAAGTAATTTTTAGCTAGTTGACATTTCAGGCTGCAGAAAGAACCAGGGGAAGGTGTACTTAATTTCTCCTTCTTACACTGAGTGCTAAATTGTTTTCTGTTTTGTCAAAAATCGAAGATGGGGAAAAAATCCAGTTCAGTGGAAGTATGGTCATGTTTTTCCTTTACCTGGGGAAGGCTGAAGAAAGGATTGCCTGCTTTGTGTGTTCCATCCCAGTTTGTAACACTGCGTGGCGCCCTTGTTCAAGTTACACTTCTATTTTGCTTGCTTTCTGTAAGCTGTCAGTGAGAGGCTGAGACATGTGAAGGTTTTCCAAAACAGGAAGTGTTCTAAATGAACTAATTGGGAAAATTTTCAAGCTTTATTAATAAACTCTGTATTTAACTTCAAGCCAGCTCATACAGATAGTCATTATGGAATGGGTGTTTGCTAGATATCTATGCTTAAGCTTTTGTTTGAGCAGGTATGGATGGTTTTCTTTTGTCATGTGGGTATATCCTTTTCTAGACAACCAAAGATGAACAGCAATCCTTAAGGAAAAACTGCAGTAGTCTGCATTTCTGTGCAGAAGTTAATACTTTGGTGGTTTTAGACCTTTTTTTGCAGGCTGAAGTAAGAAGAGTCCAAGTGAATAGAAGGATGGTTAACGGGGTGATCTGCTAGTAGGTCTGAGAAATGCTTTTTCACATAATTCTGGTTCCAGCTTGTCTAAGGGGTTTGTGTGAAGGGGGAAACTGTTGCATATACGTGAGGAAGTGGCACAGGACAAGCTCTTCAGAACATGCTTGGAACCACCTGTTGTAGTTCATACCTGACTTAGTTCAACCACTGTCTAGCTTCTGTTGGTCTTCCATGTGCTGTGCAAAAGTGACCTTACATAGTGCAAACCACAAAATTGCGTCACTCTGAACCTGCTATCTATGATAACCATCCCACACAAATGATACTGCACTTAAGCTAGCTTTGGCTTTGCTTCAGAGAGACTTTTGTCTTGCTGGACCTTAGAAACCACTTGGCTTTAATGATTAATTAGAGTTTTGTATGGCATCTCTACTGACATTTTGAAAAAGATGATTTGCCACCTTCTCTTTCTGTTCCTGTTGATACAGGATGCAGGAAGGCTCTGGGACTGTAGCACTCAGATGATGAACATTCCTACTTTCCAGAAGCACAAAATTTTCAGTTTTTCTTTTAAACTACTTTGACTAGTATTGTGATGGCAGTTGCTCCCTTTTCCATATTATTTGAGTTTAATAGTACAGGTTGTTGGGGAAGGCAGAGGATGAGTGTCCACAGCCATCTGCTGCTGTTACATAAACTGCTCCTGACTGCTTCATATCACCTCACCTACTCTCATTTTTTAGTGTATCCTTAAGAGTTGAGGGTGAAGCCTTCTGCTCTCACAACCAGCAAGTAACAGCAGAAGCATAAGGAAAAAACCCACTATAAAACAACAACAACAAAAAACAGGATAGGCATAGAGGAAGTGTACTATAATAAAATTTATTTGTTCTTATTTACTATTCCACTCTCCAGGTAACAATTTCTGACAAGTCTTAAAATTTGAGATAATTCCCCACATCAGACTGGGAGCCACCAAATGTTTGGAGGCTATACAAGTCAGTCAATTACTACCACCGTGCCTCAGTATGAGGTAGTAACTTCAGTTTCCTGCTTTGAAAAGAAGACCAGCAAAAAAAATTTTTTTTTTTTTTTTTGCTGGTGCATAATTTGAGTCAGCTATACCAGAATAACACAACCTGAGCTTTATCTGTTCAGTGTCACAAATGAGGCTAAGACCTAGTGAATTAAAGCTGTTGTACTGATTTGAATATAAGGGTGTGGTGTGCTATGAGGCACTTTTTCCCCCCAAGAACTAAATACTATAAAATCTCACTTGGATGTGATTGTACCTTCTTTTAGGGCCCTTACCGTCCTCTATGATGTGGAAAGAATTAACTTTTTCTTTGGTGGGAGCCTTGAAACTTGCTGGAGAACAGTGCCCAGCGTTGGCTGCACCTGTAACAGATCTTTGTTTGCATCTGCACGACAAGCCCTTGGGAACTCAATATTTCTAGTGAGAGGCTTTCCTGATTTTAGCTTCCCAGCCAACTGAAACCTAAACAGTATGGTCATTGGGGGTTTTTTATATTGTTGGGGGTTTTTGTGTTTGTTTGTTTTGGGGTTTTTGTGTTTGTTTTGGTTGGGTTTTGTTGGTTGGTTGGTCTTTTTTGGTTTTGGTTTTTTTTTTTTTGGATGGACTGGTTGCCTGTCTGGGAACCAGTTTCTTGTAAAAGCAGGGCTTTCTCAGCAAGCTGGGAGGTGAAACCATGGTCAGCAGGTCAGGCTGTTCATATTATTATGCACAGGACTGATCTGTGATGATGTGGGTGGGCAGCATGTTTGTAGGATGGTGAAGAGAGCAGGACGGGTGGCTACACTGTCATATGTAACATAGAAGGGTGAATGGACTGTGGAGCTCTAGAAGGTGGCTAAATATTTAAATATGCTGGCTTTATTATTTTTGGTTTGTTCTGCTATCACTTAAAAAGGAATGCTTTACGTTTCATCCAAGGTAGTTTATTTGGAAAGCACTTTTTGTATTTACATTTCTTCCTGCTCCTCTCTCATGTTTTGCTTTTTATTAACCAATACTTTTACAAAAAGAATGCTGGAACAGCATTTTCAGTCGAAATCAGATAGATTGGCACACTTTAATGTGGAACAATGTCCCATGAAGTTCCATGGAGATGGGTGTTTATCTGCTCTGTGTATATAGCAACAGCATACTTCTGATTGTGAGAACAGGTATGCACATGTCTTCATACTTGTATACACACTGCATTTATGGCCTTAGGTAACTTCCCACTACTTTTAACAAAATCCAGAATGTGATCTGTGTGTGTGGCAGTTGGTCAAATCTAAAAGTCTGTTAAAGTCTGTTGGATTATGCCGAGGGCAAAAGAGCCCATGAAAGAGAGGAGCAAAACAAGCATTATGATCCAGAAAAAGTATATGGGAGAAAGTCTTCTTAGCTTTATCTGCTTTGAGTGGTAAATTTTACTTCCATGTCATTACAGCTGTTAAAGCACCTTTTTCCCCAGCTTTGCCATTCTCATCCTCAGAGCTGAAAAAATAAACAAACAAAGCCATTGCATTTTAAGTCTTTCTTTCTATTTCTGAAGAAAAATCTCCTTATTTAGAAAAATGAAGAATACACATACCTCCGGTGGTTAATCCAGCAGAATAAGCATTATTTTAGTGTTATAGAAAGAAATCAGTAGAAGGTGTTAGTTCTGGTAATTTTGCAATAAAGTGAGTATATTAAGAAATTACTCCGTAATTGCTATTTAAAAATTAGCACAGCTATCCTGTTTTGTCTGTGGTACTTTCACTAACATATTACACAGGATTGCTTTTGCCCTTGACTGGATGCCAACAGATTAAAAGGATGCATGAATAATTGAACAAACTCTTTGTTTAAACTAAACTCCTCTGTGGGAGCTGCAACTGTTTGGAAGCCTTTTCCTATTCTGTGATGCTCAGAGAAAACTTTCCTCTCTGCCTAGTGTTGTGAGTCAGAGTGGGAATTAGTCATGTTCCTGATTTCATCTGATGCAGTAACAGTACCTGTATAAACATTAGTATGGCTATTGTCTGTAACTGGGTATAATGTGGGTAAGTTTGAAAGGGACACTGCAAGGCAAATGATTTAATGTTAAGGTTATTTTTAGAACAGCAGTATAATGCTGTTGTTTGATATGTAAAAGCCTCCCCATAGCACATTGTTGTTCTGAGAATGCAGTGGGAATAATCTCCATTACTCTGACCTGTTAGTTTGAAGAGTCACCCAAAATAGCATGTCTCATTCCTTCATCCTGCATGTGTCTCTGTGCTGAGACAGGGGTCAAAGCAGCTGTTTACTTGATTTACACGTGTCAGCAAGTGTCCAACTCGAGTTATGTTTTGAATGCTGAAGTTGTTGCAAATCATAGAAGCATCTGAGTGTAACTTTATATCATAGAGCCGCTGATGTTAACCTTAGCTCTTACAAAGACACTGTGTACTTTTTACAGGCTGAGGAATTCTGAAGGGTTCAAGTCCTGGACGTGGTTTGAGAACAGTCAGTTTAATGCTTCACTTATACCTCATAGTCTGTTTTTGTGTTGCTCTATACATTATAGAAACAGATGGTGTGCATGAACCTCCATTAAAAATAATTTTTTTTACTTTCTTCAACACAAATGGACCAATCTCCGTTGTGTTTCTTGGAGGTTGTAAAGCTTCCAGTGGTAAGGAAAAAAAACCAGCTCATGTAGACTAGCTAGCTGCCAAAAGCCTTGGACCTTCCAAGGCCTGTGAGAGCCTGCTCCACACTGTCAGTAGGTTTTGCTGCTTATTCAGCTTTAGTTTTGCATTTCCTTATTCATTTCACTATGTCTAGCCTTTGTTCCCTCCCAAGGACTTTTCATTTCCCTAGCGAGTATTGCATCTTCAAAACATTTGCACTTGAATTAATTTGCCTGAAACGTAAAGAAGAAAATAAGCTCTAATAATGCAAATATGGGTGTACCAATTATAGCGTTGTCATCCTTTTCTCTGTGTGGTTTTTCTGAGGGCACATACTTTGAGATATTGGTGGGGAAAGGAGAATTGTTGCTCTATGGAAAGAGGTATGTCCTACATCTTTGTAAGTTTGTGGGCCTGAAAAGCTCCTTATTTAATCTGATATTTCTCTATATAGATTGGCACATGGAACAATTCCTCTGCTTCCGTGGCCTTGGCCATCACTAACTATTTCAGTTACTTGTTCTGAAGGTTCATTTCTTTCCTGAACAAAAATTGTTACGTAAGGGGCCATCGTGCTGGTCTGTCTTGTGATTCTTTGCTTTCCATTGTCTGAGTCCTCAGTGCTTGTTTAATGTTTAAATGCTGCAAGTGCCTCCCAAGGCTTCCATTTCAGACAGGATTAGTTTTTCTGTTTTACTCATTTGTTGTTTTAGTAATGACTGATGAGCTACCAAAAATAATTGACTCCTCTCTTTTCTCTAGTGGTGTTTAGGGTGAACCTGCTAGGGTGAGCATCAGTGACTGCTTTGAAAACAATGTATTTCTCTGAGAAACAGCTCTGTATAATACATTGTTCTAGATCGAGAGGCTTTCCTGGTTTTGTTTCCCTTTTAGAAGTCTCAGTAGGATTATAGGTTTGCTTGGGAAAAATTGAGTCACTTCCTGGCTTTTTCCACTGATCAAAAATATCCCAGGGAGTGGCAATAAATAAGTGGAGGGCTAAAGAATATGGCTTAGTTCCAAATTCTACTAGGCTTTAAGATACTCGCTTGGAGGCAGTGCTGACTGGGGGAATTTTTGAGGCAGTTGCCAAACTGCTTGTAATTGGGATCCATTTTTCCCAGCTGGCCATTTTCTTACTGGTGGAATAGTTATAAGCAGATGTGTGGGACCAAATACAGGTTTACAGGACAGATTCTCAAATATCTTTGCTGTATTTGCAGGTAGTCCCCTTTCCTGAAAGTAAGTATTTGTTTTCCATTAACCTCAAATGAGAGAGAACTGAGATTGTTTGGGAAGTGTCTGAGTGGAAGTGAAAAATGTAGGCATTTCAGATGCTTCTGCTGGGAGACAAAAATAAACAGGGCTTATTACAGATAGAGGTGCTCGGCTAACATCTCATGGCTCATCTGAATGGTCCTGCCAGCTTGTAGTTACTACTTGGAAAACTTTTTCCCAGGATACCTCCAGGAGCACCAACTCAGCAGGCTGTAGGATGAATGACCTGTTTCAGTAGAAACATGCTGGTGGGTAGGTGTGTATCCCTCTTCCATTACCCTGTACATATGTGATGGGGGAGTTAAGGGGCTATCCCCAAAATGATAATGGGCTGGACCAGCTTCTGGAGTGGTTTATCTTGCCTGTACTCATTACTTCTGCTTCCAGTTGCCGGCATAAGAGCTGCTAGCAGCAGCCCTTGGTACTGGAGGACACAAAGAAGTGCCCAGATGGCAGGATGCGTACTTGAAAATAGCAAAGGTCCTCTCAAGTGATAGAAAGGAGTAGCGGCCTTATTGATCAGAAAGGCTGGGCAGCACAGATGGAATATTTCTGGCTATTGTGTGCATGACTCCATGATGTTGATACTCTTAAAAACTGAGAGCATTGCTTGCTGAGCAGCTCTTCCCAATCAGAAGAATCATGCTTCCTGATGCAGAAATACTTGAAAGTTCTTACATGATCCAATGATCATCCTCTCTCTTGGCTTTATATGTAGTCCAAAGAATTCCTGGGCTGTCAATACAGCTTTAGGCAGGGCCCAAACTTACATTTTTGCTACAAATTGTCTGGAGGGAGAGAATGTGGGATCAGGACCCCTGATCTTCCTGTGATTCAACCACAGTGTTCTTTCCTTCAAGTGGAATGTGGCTACTATCTGAAATCTGCTGCTCTGTAAGTATACTTTAATGCAGACAATGAAACTGCATATAAGTGCAACATAATCACAATGAAGAGTATTCTATGCTGCTGGAAGATTTTCCTACTGCTTTCAAACTTTTATAATAAATTTTTTAGTAAGAAATAGATACTGTATGTATTAATAGAATATAAAAATTATTCCAAAATAACTCAGTGGATTATTGGACTAACTGTGTGTAGTGATGAAAACTGTTTCATTATCTTTCAGAAGCTATAAAAATATCTAACTCAGGTTAATGAAAAAATATTAAAGCTTGCATAAACACTATCAAGACAATGTTGGCAATGTTGATTCCTTAAAAACACAAAGTAAAGCTGGTTATTAATCAGTCTTTCTGATTTAAGGAGTAACTTGGATGATCTAGGAAGTAGTTGGAATGCAGACAGGCACAAAAACATGCCAGTGAGGGAGGAGGGAGTGTTAAGTAGCAATGCTGTTAGTTACGTGCAAGAAATTAAAATTCTGCTAATTGTGGTAGCATTAATGGAACTTGAAAGAGAACTGCTTTTAATCTTTGAAGGTTACAGGAATGGCTGTTCTGCGATTAGTTTATTTTCCAAATTTTGAAACGGTAACTAGTGCATTGCTAAAGGCAAAATAATTCAACAGATCCAAAATGAAGATTGGTGTTTGTTAACAAACAAGAGCAAAGAAATTATTATTAATAGCATATTAGTCTGAAGCAATCCAAACAATAAAAGAAGTGAAACAACTGCCAGCAGATAAGAGCAATATCGGTTTGCTACATGAGCAAGCAGCAGTGACGTGATTTTCCTTTTCTGTTACCTGTTAGTGAGGGATCTTCTGTACCATCTCCAGACGTCTGGCTATGAAGGTGAGCATGGTGTGTGGGTGAGCTTAAGCGTTCCTCTTGTTCTTGCAGGGAGATGGAATTTTTGTGGGCTACCTTGTTCAGGCTTGCACCCAGACTGCTCACAGGGTTCGTCTGTGGGACTTCTGTGGTTTTTCTGTTTGGTGGCTGATAAACTTGACTATAATGTCCTATGGGATGATATGCTGGTTTCTCAGATTTGCTGTCATCTTCATCATCATCATCGATGATAACTAGTTCTGCACGGATAACCCCATCGTATTGGGACAGCTTCTGGTTTGCTTCTGCGTCGTCATCATCAATGCGCTGATAACCCATGAAAACCATTGTTACTGGTTCAGATTCATCCACGTAACAAGGTACAGCCTGGACAATGTTGTATCGAACATCTTCCTCATCCTGAGGTGCAGGGGATGTTTCATTAGGATGATGGGGATTTAAAAACCTTGTCTCACTGTGTCTTTCTGTTGTATTCTGGTAAGGTTTTAATTCTGCATGTTCAGCATTTCTTTCTTCATTATGAATCATCCTGTTCTCAGGGTTAGTGTGCACTTTCTTCTCTGAATGGGAAATTACTGGAGAGGGAGACTTTGGTTCTATTACCTTTGGAAGATCAAGCCCATTTTCTTTATTTTGCTCCATAAAGGGCTCTGTTTTAGAGGAGAACTCTGTCTGATGATTGCTAAATCCATTCATCTCTCTTTTGTCAGTGCCTTCTGGTTTTGGTCCAGGGACTAATTTGTCTTTCTGAGGAGTAACTGGTCTGCAGAATTTGTTTGCAAACACAGGTTCATGGTACTCTGTGGGAGACTGAGAATTTTTTTCAGTTGCCTGCCGTAGCAGGTCTTCCACTTCAACAGGAGCAAGTTCATCCATCCCATTTTGTGTTGTGCTCCCATTTGAGGACACTGCATAGACTGACTTCCTGCCATCGTCATAGACTTTAATTCCTGTCTCTTTAAACTCCTTTGAGGGAAGAGGTATTGTTGATAACACTGTGTTTTCTCCTGTCTTCATGTCTTTTTCAACCTTAATTTCCATGGCAAACAATGCTGTTGAAAGAAACAAGTGCTTAAACTGGTAATGCAGTAGTTGCAAGAAATACAGGAGTTCTGACTGTGATAGAGAACGACTGTCAGAATCAATTATTAAATATGTGAAGTTATCACATATACAACCACTATATTAGGTTCTCATTCTGAATGTCCCCTTTTATAGTGGGGAAAAAAAAATCGTTTAGTTCTAATTCTGTGAGGAAAAATCAGCTGCTGAGGAGACAGTTTTCATTACAGGACAGATTGAGAAATCCAGATTTAACCTTGGCCCCTGGCATTATGCTGGGCAATTGCAGCTGAAAGAGCTCAATGCACTGCGATGCCAGAGAGTCTTGGCTGCTCTGAATAGTTAGGAGACTTTGTAGTAGTTGGGAAATAACCAGACTGCTGCTAGCTGCCCAACAGCTGTAAGTGCAGATAGAAAATGTGAAATGAATGCTATGAAGAGAGTCTGTACTTAGTTTTGACAGGCAGAGGAATGAAGCTCTGGAAAGAAGTGTCAGTGGTGTTATTCTCAGTGGCACGTGCCTTGCACCACTCTCTCACCTCTCAGTTTTGATGACCTAACTGATAACATGGCTTAAATGAGAATGTGTCTCATATCTGTAATGTCTATTCTTTGCTTAAAGTGTATTAGAGTCAATATATGGGAAGCTTTAGTACATATTGACACCTTCTGGAGTTACTAATAAGCAGTACCTTTTCTCTTTTCTTCATCATCGGTGTCAGCATGTGCTGTACTTCTCAGTGCAGAAGGTCTGAAATACTTGGGAAGGTCAGGTATGCTGGCATATATGTAGTCTGCTGCCTCTGAGTAAAGATCCACAGATCCACAAAGCATTAATATGTTTTAACTTACTTCTACAAGAACCTTTTAAAAAATATTCTTTTGACTAAACGTACCTTTTTCAAATCCTGCTTTTTCAGTCTTCACAGACTAGGTGGGAAAGAGAACCATTAACAATAAATGTGATAGTTACTTTCAAGATGTTAACTAGGCAGTGCTTTGGTTTCCCTGATAGTTTTAACCTTTTGTGCGCACAGCTTCATACAGAGAGGGGGCTAAAAGTGAAACGTGCTCAGTTGGAGCATGGTGACTGAGAAAGTGAAATTTGTGAGGTTTTTTGCCAGTATGATTCCAAATCACACAGGGAAGGACAAAAATATTATGGAGTGTTAAACAGTGACCTCACTTCCCACTGTGGCCCAGCCCAGTTGGATTCAAAGATTTTTTTAAAGGCTCTACTTTGGCTTTCCGGTTTTACTTATCTCCCTGTGCATCTTTATAGAGAATGTGTGTTTATGTAACAACTGGAGAATTGAAGTTTAGTTTCATCGCTGTATTTTTTGAGATGGTTTAAGATGGTTTAAAAATACTGAAATGACCTTTTGACAAAGACTAATGACTGATAACATTAAGATGTGTTTCATCATAACCTCTGTCGGGGAGAGCATGATGCAGTTTAGCTGGGCACATCACCTGAAGGACAATGAACAGACCAGCCTCTGTACCTGGTCTGTACCTGTTGTGTCTGTCTCTGGCTGAGATGCAAAGCTGCCGGGTGTCAGTGGCAGTGCTGTTTTGTGGAGGTGTGCTATAGATGAGTAAAGATAGGAATCACTCCCCCACCCCCATAGATAAACACATGGAGACATGGTCACTTAAACAGTGTAACATCTCGACCCCTCTTGTGCTTGAACTGCTGTCACTTCAGACCAAAGCTTGCAACCCCTCATGGGATCCAGCTAGTTCCCCTTTCCCTGGATATGATGATGACTGAGTAATGAATTCTGTTTCTGGAATAATATAGCACTAACCTTTATTATGTCTTCTGTTGTTTTCTCAACAGACTTAAGTTTCTTTAAAATGGCTTCTTCCTTAGCTGAGACTTCCATTTCTTGTCTTTCCAGAGCCTCAATTTCCTTCTCCAGTCTGCAATCACAGTTGCATTTGATTTAAATACTAGGCAGAGAACAACACTGTAGAGTTAATGCATTTGGAATATGGACGTTAGTAGGGCTGGTTCTACTTACCTTGGCAAACTTTGCTCTTATATGTGATCAGCTCATAATTTCACACACATGGGGAAATAAGTGTAAAACAGTATTTTCATTTTAAAAGAAAAAAACCAAAACCAAACAACAAACAATGCCTTCCACATGTAAACATGAACTATTTTGCCAGTTAGGTTTTGGCTAATAGGTTAACTATTTTCTTTTAGAAACCTTTATTGTTATGTGCAAGGAATATTGAGGCTCAGGAGTCAAAATCTCTCTTGGGCTTTCAACACTTGCTGTAGGTTTGTACGGTACAGCTCCCTTCCCTGCCCTTATGTGTTAAGTCTGTGCCGTATTTTTTGCATGTTAAAGCTGAGCACAATGATTAAGGTATCTTTTTTCCTGATTAGAGTTTTTATTTTCTTAATGTATGTAAAACATTTCTAGACAGAAAGGTCCAGAATTAAAAATCGAATCTCTTTATGAGAGAGAGAGAGATCTATGCCTGGTTGTCCTGGGTTAAAGCACACCTGTAAGGTAAAGTATCTCAGTCAAGTTCTTTTCTCTGTTGAGTAAGGCAGTGACTTAAGCAGGTGTCCTGTATCCTATTTTTTTATTCTTTCTAGTCGAGGCTGCTCCTTTCTGCATAAGTGCGTATTTGTTGAGTTTTAGATAGAATTTGCCTTATTAGCTGAATAGTTGGGAAGTCACTTTTCCATTAAGATCTAGGATCCAACTCCAGATTTAACTCTGACATGGGACTTGAACTGAATGTCTTATGCTGTAGCTTTCAGCTGTTTCTGCTGTATAACTTCAGTTTCCTGGTTCTTTCTAAAACAACTTTTTTTAACTTCAGAAAAAAAAAGCAAATTCCAAAAGCATCCATATTTGAGTGAAATATGCCTTCCATTGTTTTTGAATCCATGCTGGAAATCAATGACTGTAGACCTAAGGCAGCTGCAACTGATATCACATTTTTCTGAGAGCAGAATAATCACAACTAGATGATCTGAGACAAAGTTACATACACAATTATAGAAGTGTTAGCCTATAGCCCTGAGGGAAAAAAGTGTTGCATTTTTGTATTTTGACTGCTTTACTGTGTGCTAGGATTCATAATATTACACCAAAGTCACCATGAGTGAATAAAGTCTGTCATCTCTTTAAAGTAATCAGACTAGAAAAGGTGAATGCAGGATGACATGTAAGGATTATTGATTTCCTTGTGTGGCTGAGGAATACAAATTAATATTATGGCCCTTGCCCTATTTAAACTCAGATAAGTAGAGCTACACTAACGAGGTACTATGTGGACTTTTATCTGTGGTGACAATGTCCACTTTTTTGATATACAAAGGTATCACAGACCTCAGAACTGACATGTGAAAAAAAATACCTTCAGGATGAAAGTAAAAGCTAAAAAAAATATTTAAGAGCTGCTAACACTTTGGACCTGAGCTCTCCAAGATGGCTTTAGAACCCTGATCAAAGGTACTGATTATAGTGCTAAAATGTAAAAAATTTTATGAGGAGGATGAATATTTTTGGACAGCTATAAGAGAAAGTAATAATCATGTGCCATTTTCTTGCACTCCTTATGGAATGGTCTTTATTTAATATATTGAGATGTATTTTTAGATGAGACTTGATCACAATATTATCATAATTTGAAAATCATTAAAAACTCACAGAAGCATAATGAGCTGAAAAATCATTAACTTATACTGTGGGTTTATTTCAGTCTTGGCTCTAAACACTGTTAGACACACCGGTGAAAGAAGAGAAGGAAAAATCCTGGAGATATTTGAAAAAAGGGAGATGGGAAAAAAGAGAAAACACAACCCAAATAAATCAAAGATTTTAAACACCATATATTTACCTGGGTGATCAAGAAATGAATTAAAGTTCATATATGCTTTTACACTCATACCAACTCCCACTTTTTATGGTAATTAAGAGACCTGATTCAATGCTCAGTGGGTTTAGAGAAAAATTCTCGTACTCCCGTGATGGGAATTGCATCTGGACTCTAAGTATCTCTTGTGCACTTATACTTGCAAAAACAGATTTTATGGTTCATTTTCAGAGTGTGTTGTGAGTGTACACACCGGAAATTGTGGAAAGAAAACCTCTAAGAGATGCAATTTGTATAGATCAAAGAAATTTAAGCCCTTATAATACCATGCAGTTGAAAAGTTAGGCCAGGATTTTTCTGGTGTGTTTAAATATTTAGGAACTTCTAAATCAATGACACTGTTACAAAATTATATCACAGTTTGTCTTGAAAGGATCAAGCAACTATTCTAGCAATTAGAAGAAGCTACCTTTTGTACAGTGCTGCATTTTTTTTGAGAGAAATGGAACAATGACATAACTACTGTATTAAATCATTCCTTTGAATATTTGTCCTTCTCTTTTCGAGTAGCACTTACTTATTTTCCCCTCTCATATACTAGTATGGAGGTGTGGAGGAAAGAAGAAGCCTTAGAAGTCAAGATACTAAATGGAAGATTTCTCTGCCAAGTAGAACCTACATTAGGAAAGTCTATGGACTTTGCCTGGCTGCTGCTGGCCACCAGCTGATCTGCTGGAGTTGACATCACTACCACCCTAGGAAAAAAAAAGGCTTAAGAGTGAAGCAGATAGGAAGATACCACCCTGAAGAATTCCAGACTGAGAGTAAAAGGCAGTTTAGCAAATCCTCACATGTTTTGAGGTGAGTCAAATGCTTTAGCAGCTCTGGAGTATAGCCTGAGTCCGCCTTCATGCATCACGTTACAAGCAATTGAATAGACTTAGTTGTTTTACATTTTTAAATATGTTGTTTAGCAACTAATTCCATCAAGAATGAATGTTATTAGCTGAATATTAAGTGAGAAAGCAGGGCTCCTCCTTCATTCAGCTTGTACCCTGACTGAGGATGTGCTTACTTGGCTCATTGAAGCTTCTAACGTGAAGAGGGTAAATAGGACAGATAATGTAAATGCAATTTTTCTTCTGTAACCACAGCATTCAGCCATTTGTCTGCAAGATTGTTCAGGCTGCTTGCTATTCACTGTTTTGTCATTGATACAAAGAATGGAACTCTCCCTTTTATAAAAAAAATGCTTAAATCTGAACTGCAGACATACACCACCTCAGTTTGACAACCAAACAAAGAATGTTTCAAAACAGAGGTCCCGTTGAGGAGGGTGATGGCAAGGCCCATGCCACTACTGTAGATAATCTGCCTACAGTTGCAATTGTCCTCTCAGCAGAAAGAAACAAAGACTGGTCTAAGGGTAATCAAAAAGTCTTTAAAATGATAAATATTTTTTAAACTGAAGATAGAACACACACAGAAAAATCAACAGAATGAACTGAGTATGTCTAAATCAAGTGAGTTTTAATAGTCAGATGCTTAGAAGAAAGAATTCTACTGAGCCTCTCAATTTATGTTATTTCTACTGTATGACATGTCTACATGATCAATTTAATAATGTTTGATTTACAGGGCAGGTCAAAGGTCAGACAAACTTTTGGTGATATCTGTGGCACAGCAAAAGCACTGTGCAAGTACAGTATGGTGCATATTTTATATTTATTAGTGGACTTTATTCCTAGGTTTCTGTATTACCACTGGCTGGTTTGAAACTGGGCTGGGCATGTATAAACAAGATGTTGCCTTCCAAATAGCATTATGTGGTTGCTTTTCTATATGCCCTTGCTAAACAGCTCTTGGGTAATGGTAGGAAATATAATTTGTAGCAAAAGACATATGACTAAACCTGCCTAAATTCTTAGCTCAGGCTTTGCTCATGGTCAACAGGACTTTGAATCTAATCTCTCCTCTCACTACTTAGAGAAGAGCTGAACTTCCAGTGGTCTGATGGGGAAATACTTGCTCCATTGTACCATTTCCTTATTGCTCCTTAGCCTGTTCTAGCCCTAGGTGCTGCTCTTTTCTGGCAATCACACTGTCCTATGGAGCCCTCTTGCTGCATGCCTCCAACGTGACAGCCTCCTGGGCTGTTTTCAGGGCATGCTGCCTACCTCCTACCACTGCAGCAGTGAATCCTACAGAGGTGTGTGAAAAGATGTTCTGTAGAGAAAAGTGCTTTTGAGCAAGAAGGCAGCATAATTATAGGACAAACTAGCACTAGGCTGCTACCTGTCAGCCAAGAGAATTGTTATCTGTGTCAGAGATGGAGCAAGGAGGGGAGAGGATGGGAGATCACCAGAGAAGGTAATACTGGTGACAGCTTTGCTGAAAGAGTGTGTGTAGGAGGACAGCGGAAGAAAAGTAGAGAGGAAAATGCTATTGAATTGAAATAGAGGAAGATGACTTGAAAAAGGATGATGAAACTTTCCAGAATCTAAAGGAACAGGAATATTTCATCTTTTCTCTGGGTGCTAAGGGGTAGTACCAGTCAGTATGCCTGGACCCAGGGAAGGAGCTGATTGTGTACACAGCTCTTCACTTTGGGAAGTGCTAACTGAAGCTAGTAAGCACCTGGAACCATGTCCATAGTAAATTAGAGTAATTCATGAGACTGTCCCTGCAGTTTAATGTTAGCCCTGTGTGATAGGGACACACTAGGCAATGAGATTTGTAGAAGCATCTCTAATGAAAGGTTAAAAAAGACCTCTACTATAGCAGGTTTCAGAGACTGAGTACAAAATGCATGGAAAAGTGAAGATAAGTGCTACCAATGGGGTTAGGGAACCTGTGTACTGTTTTGAAGTGCTGCTATGGTGAAATTCAGGCATTAAAGGCTGTGCCAGGATCTAGTGAAACTGAAGGTCTTTCAAAATTTATTCTTATTTTGAAGTTCTAATTCAACAATTGCTATCTCAGAGCAAGCCCCGTATGCTGTGGCTGACATCTACTGAATACAGCATGGAAAGGATATCTGGAATTAGAGAAACAAATCATCTGCAATATAGTTATTGTGCAGTTTTTTGCAACTTAAAGTATGGAAAATTGCATTTTGTATTCTCTAATTCTAACTGAGTAGAAAACATGACAAAGATTGCTTTACTCTGCATGTGTTTAGCACTTGTTGACATTTTCATCTTTTTCAAAATAAGACAGTACTTTTCAGATGGGACCATTTTAACTCGGACACGAGGGCAGAGGTACTTCCCTACCTGAAAATGTCTTCTTCCAGCTCATGAGTCCGTTGTTGGTCCTCCTTATTCTGCTTCTGCATTTCTTCTTCTTCTTTTGGAGTCATAGAACTAAAGCCATCCAAGAGCCATTTTTCTCGCAAGGCCTTTTTCTGATGGGGAAAAAAAAGACAAGTAAGTGAATGCTGAAAGTTAGGGTATTCAACCTTCTGTGTTTGTCTTGATGCCACAGATGTGATCCACAGCATTGTGATCTATCCAGCACAAGGCAACCTGACTGCAGTGAGTGCCACTGGAAGAGAAATACTAAACAACTTCTGCGTTTCAAGAGTGGCTTAAAACCCAAAATCTTTAAGAACAATGTCCCTTTTTCTTAGTTCATCCAACAAAAATGTGGAGTATGTCAGCTGCTATCCGTAACAGATTAATATTGGTAAGTGGGTCCAGTGGTGTGTGTGTCTTCAGTAAAGCAAACCTGTTGTACAACCCTACATGTAACAGACTTATGTGAAAGGCTCCAGTCAGAAGCACAATTGTTTAATTTCAATAGCCCTGATTTCTGGGGTCCTGGCATTGTATAACTTCTGGAAGGAGGTATAGAAGATGAAAAGTTTCTGTAAGTAAGATTGTATTGGAGTAAGAGATCTCTAGGGAGTTAGTGATGCAATGCTCCCCCTGGAACTTACAAGGATCTTGTGCAATTATGATGGTGAACTCACATTTCAACGGGTGAAGATGTGTGGGGTAAGAGGGGCAGTGGAAAGATGGAGCATGGGCAGCTGGTGACTGGTTAGTGTTTCAGCAGACCTGTGATGTATTTAGAGCTGCTGTTGTAGGGGCAATCCAGAGCTTAGGTATTTAGGTCCTGACCTGATTACTGCCTGTGGTGTTCTTTCTGGGCAGTGGTGGCTTATAAACGGGTGTATTGCGTGTGCACAGGTAAGTGTATCTCTCTCAGCTGTGTTTTCAAATTCTGGAAAATACAGTTGTATGGGCTGATTGCTTCCTAAAGCTGCTTTACACTATGAAAGGTGGTACCTGAAAGTCACCAGAGCTCTCAAAAATACTCCTGGTGTTTAAAAAAAAAAAAAAAATTGTTAGAGATGAGTTCATATTTGCAGGCTAAAAGTTGTAAACTGTGCCAACTTTCTTGCACTCTTTTTACTCCTTTCAGTCTAACTCAGGGATATAAATCCAGTTGCTGCCTTGGGGAAGGAGTTGGCACTCTTTAGAAATACTCTTTCAACAGGCAAAAAAAGAGCACACATATAAAGTCTTTAATTAACCATGAGTTTTCCAGCTATAATTTAGATTCCTTGAGCTGTCTAATTTCCATGTTAAGTTTTTGCCTTTTTTCCCCCCATACAGTTTTGTTAATTGCAGGATGTGGATGGAGATTAAATTGGATTTTGACTACTGCTGCTTGAGGCAGAGTGTGGCCAGCACTGGTGAGAAGGCTGTGTTAACCTCAGTGCTGCTTGCAGGGGCTGTTGGAATCCCTGCCTGCATCCTGTGCTGAGTCACTTAAACTGTTGCTTCCTACACTTTTCTATTTATTGTGTACTTTCCATGAGGTTATTACTGAGGCCCAACTGGCAGAGGAATATTTATGTAGGACCTGATTGCAGTTAAAAGCAACTTTCCACTTGGCATAAAATGTCATAGAAAGTATGTCTAAAACAGGCTTGTTGAGAAATCTGTGTACTCCATGGTGCATTTTATTATTTAACTTGTGGGATGTAAGAGCAATGTCTACAGTTGCCTTAGCCTGCAGGACAGCATTCTGTCTCTCCCAACACTATATCCTAGGAAATCTTGGTAAACACAGGTTGCTCCAAACTGATGTCCTGAGCCATGATCCAGTCTGTAGAATCACTTGGCAGCACTTCCTGAGAGCTGTGTCTTAGGCTCTAATGAAATAAATGCAGATTTTAATAGGATAGTTTTACATGATCTGGCAGATGCAGGTAGTCTGGTGTTGGCACAAATCTTATTGGCCACAAAATACTGTGTTCTCAAGCTGGAGGGCACATAGTTATTAATTCCCTTTCTATCAAGCTGTTTAGATTTTAATGAGAAGTTGGGCTTCTAGAAAAGTGAGGTTCTCATCCTGGCTGGAACTGTATTAGTCTAGCACTGATGTCTCCAAAAAAAAATTTATAATTCCTTGTGAGATTTACAGTGGGGCTGGCACTGTAGACCTCAAACTGATACCATCAATTGAAATCAACAAAAGCTTCTGTATGTGTAGGGTTAGGCCCAAGAAAACAAACACCCTAAATACGAGTGTAACACAATAGTGTTATTTTTGCATGTTTCTAGAGCAGTTTTCTGCTACTCCCAACTAAATGCCATGTAATCTTTTTCATTTAATTAGCCATTTTTGAAAGAATGAAACATTGTGTAGTTTGCAAACAGCCTTTGAATAAAAGACAGTTTCAAGCCTGTTCCATCCAGATAGCAACACAAGCCACTGCAGGAGCAGCTGCTTTGGGCCTGACAGGTTTTTTTCTGCTGTCTAGCATTTCCTTCCACGACAAAGTGTCTCTAGCTCAGAACTAGGTTGTGCATGTGTTATAGCACTGCATGAAAGCACTTTCATTTTGCATCAGGCTCCATGTGTTAAGGGAAAGGGATACTTAAACATTGTGATGTGATAAAATCCTGGAAAGCGCCAGAGGCTGCAAAGTAACCGCTTTGTTTTGTGGTTCATGGTCACATCAAAAGTACTGTGACAATATTCTACAAATTCTGTGAGTAATTTACAGTGTGTGCTCCAGGTATAACTCCACTACAATCCTTTACAAGGCTGGATTAGCATTGGAAGATTCATCTTTCACTGGAAAGCAAAAGTGGTTTTAGTTTGTGGGTCTTGCTCTCCCAGGAGTATGGCAGTTTACCTTACAACATTTTGGGGAAGGCATAAATAACTTTCATGTTTTTTCACAAAAAAATGTGGTTCAACACTCTTAACTACTAGAGGAAGAAGGAGGTGTGTGACCAGCACCTACAGGGTAGCACTAACGGAGTTCAGGCATGGCAGAAGCCTGATACATAATAAGCTAAACTGTAAAAACTCTGAGCAAGTACATGAAAATCAGTGCTGACTGCACTTTTTAAACAATTCTGTCTGGTCCTTTCCCTAGTTGCCTCAGTGAGAAGGATCCCAGGTAGGAGGAAGGATTAGTTGTTGGTGCATCTAGAAATACTTGATGAAATTCCCGCTGTTACCGGCACAAGCAGCCCCCGATACCCTCTGCAGCTGTGTGAAGCCCTGTCCACACAGGTGTATTTGCTTGCATGCATCACTTCATGTGATAGAAGGGCACATGCAGGGAATGAATGTTCCTTCTCCAGTTCTACCAGATAACTAAGATCTGTTATGATGCCTCATCTCTGTCTTTCTAGTAAGAGGTTTGCCTGGGGACAGCAAACAAAGTCACTGGGAAGCCAGAGCAGGGATTCCTATTTACAGAATGGAAGTTCAGAAAAGAAAAGCCTACAACAAACAAAAAACATACCAAAAAAAGCTCCAATCAAAAAACCCCCACAAACCAAAACAACAACCTTTTTATAAACCTTTTGCTAAGGGTTATAAATAGGAAGGACAAAATGAGGAACAGGGTAGTGATATCCATCTAACAAGAACATCTCTATGGCAGTGAGATTTACTAACCTGCATAGTTTCCAAGGGTACAGGTGTGAATTACGCTAATAGATCACAGAGCTCTGGACTTCACCATGCACAACTGGTATGTGCATAAATGAGTGAAATCAATCTGAATTGCTAGGGAAATGATCCCTCAATAAAATTTACTGCAGTGTTTAAATGTTTTAGAAGTCTAAATTGGTCTTAAAGCAATTTATGCACTGGATCCTTTTGTTGTTTGACTCTGTTGAAATACCTGAATTAGTCTGAAGTATGAATGTTTGCTAAGGGACAAAGCTTCTAGGGCATCAAGAAACAGATGTTCATGTGCTAGTGTTGTATTTGATATTAGGTGCATGTCCTATTCCTGAGTTGGAAAAAGTAGTCTACATTTTGTGTGCTCCAAATAATGTAAGTATTTATACGGCGTACATGTGTACGTAAGTATATATTTATAGTATTTAAATGTACACTTGACCCTTCTTTTCCAAGTGAATAATTTCCTCAACAGATCCTTGATTTGCCTTATGTATGCAATAGGACTGATTTAATTTAAAGTCTTTTCTGTGTGATATCTGTATGATTTCTCATAAAACAGGCAAAGAAATCACATCCTCTGTTCTCTTCCAAAGGAAAACCATTTCAGTAGTATTCTTCCAGGACTGTTTTAGCCTCTCTAAACACTCCATAAAGTTTCTTTGGAATAAGTGCAAGGTTGGTTTTTGCTTTCTTAACTTTTAAAACTCCATTGTACCTATTAATTTTAGCTACAAACATGTACTGAGTCTGTAAGGAAACTGCCCTAGGGCTCTGTCTGCACACAGCACTAGTGAGGATTAGCTGGTTGTCTAGAACAGATCTGTTTATCCCTCTTTAAAGAAGGGCAAAAGAGTCATCTGGATTTATAGACATGGAAACTTGAAATATAACTTTCAGTACTCAATGTGGCCATGTACTATGATGGAGGAACAGAGTCACATGTTTGCTCCTCAAAGGTTACAGGACTTGGGAAAGATATTCTCCTCCCTTTTAGACAAGATATTACACAAATGGTCAAGCCTATCCTTGGAGAAAATATTTTCCAATAAAACCTGGGCCTGGCTGTGTTTTGGCTTGCCTGGCCTAGTGAACCAGTTTATCATGGCTTCTCATTCTTTTTGGCTTGACACAAAAGAAAAGGGTGGATGAAACTCAGGATCTAGTGTCTGTTTTGAAGAGGAGCCTGTTTTAAATATGCTTCTCTCACATTTGCTCGAGGACGATTGCATTTCCTTTCCAGGACGCCATGGTCCTGGTGTTAGATTCGATGTATCTTCCTTGAAACTGTTTATCTGCTCACATAATGAAAAGAGTATGCAAAACACCAAGTCTTGCATGTTTCTAGAAGCATAGATTTTGTCTTATCTCTGTAAATGACATGTGCTGCCAAATTGCTATAAACATTTTGAGAATAGTGGTGTTGGGCAGAAATTACTGCAATTTCAATTATCTACAGAGGTGGATCTTTAGGTTTCTTAGTACCTTTGGGCTTTGCAATCCTGAATTTACCAGGCTATATTTGAGAACAGTATTTGTAACATTTATATTTTTTTTTTGACTATACAAAACCCAGCATTATTTTACTAAAGAATAATTAAACAAGCTGACCAAAGCCTACAGCCAAATAAATGGGGTGGGTTTTTTCCTAGGAAAAAAGCGCAATTGGACCTCATGATTGTGCTGCACCCTGTACCAAGTGAGGCTGCTGTTGTGGGATTAGGGAGTCAACACACCCAGTCTGAAATGTGAGTTAATTTTCAGACTTAATTTTCATCTCTGAGTTTTTCCTGGTTATGATCTCATTTTATGCTATGAAAGTGATCAAGTAACATTAGCTCCACAGTGTAATTTTTTCAAAGAGCGATGCTTATTAAAGTCAAATGGAGTTCTGGCAAGACTCCAAAAAGCTGTGAAAATTTGACAGTAAAAGCACAACTTAAATGCATGAAGATTTGCATTCCAAAATCCCCAACCTTTACTCATGCTGTGTGACTCGAGGCTATCTTTAGTTACATAAATCTAACACTTTACTTACCTTTAAATGTTGGTGTTTCATTTTTTCCTCTTCTACTTTTAGACGTTTCTGTGTAATTTCTTCTTGCAGCTTTCTTTTGTCCTACAAATTAAGAACAGTAAAACTTTTTTTAGAGAAATTACTTATTAATAAAATTTTTATGTAAGTGTTGTTCAGTAGGGTGAAATCAATCCATGCAAATAAAGCCTTATTTTAAAACTTATGTGGTGCTTAGGCAGTGCATAGTTCTTTGCAGCAATGACTTGATCCTACACAAGGTATGGTTTCCACTGCTCTTTCTCCAAAGTACATTTAAATGTGTTAATGAGCACAAAGGAGGGATGATGCAAAACAAAAATGATTTAGTCTTGGGAAGGGTAGGGCATGAAAACAGGAAGAAAGTACATTTGAGCAGAATTGTACATGCAGAGTGAGACTAAAAATGGGTCCTGACCAAAATTCCTAAGGCAGCCCACACATCGTTTAGGAGAGGAAAGAGTGTGCACTGAGAAGCTGTGATACATCACTAAATGAAATGGGCTGTTGGTAAATCCAGCACTGAGTTTATGTTTCTTGTGGCTAATAGCTGAAATAAACAGGAATAAACAAAGACTTTTCGTTAGTCAAATAATGGTAAAGATGAGAACAGAAAAATGTAAGATACTTCATATATGTTGTTGCTACCTCTCAAAAAAAAAAAAAATTGCTTGTGCACAGGCTGTTTTCATGGCTGCTGATCTTTAGCAGAAAAACCTCAGGTAGGGCTGGTCTATAATAGTGCCACCTTAAACCTTTTTATTACAGATTAGAGGGAAAAAGGAAATGAGTGAACAATGTCTGAAAGCTGGCAATGTTTGAGCCTCTCCTGTTTTTGGATAGCACTGTCACACGGAGTGACCTTGTGGCTCCTCTGTGTGAGGCCAAACACTGATTTAGTACCTTGTGTCCTCAGCAGCCAGTGGGGAAGGAATCATGCCAAAGGAAAGTAATTTTAATAAGGTGTATTAATAGGCTCTTCTCTTGCTATGTGCCGACCAAGAAAAATTTGTACTTGTTTCTTGATATGTTTTAGGGAAGTAAATGGAACCTTCTGTTGTCCCGTGCAGAAATGTTTGTTGACTGGAAGCTAATCCTTCTTTCCTTTCGATTAGAATGGCTTGATTCTGTTAAAAAAGTGATACCTTTTTAAAAAAGGTGTATTTTCAGACAAGTATGGTTTAGGGAGGAGTTAACTTCTTTGCAAACAGAGGAAGAGCCTTGCCCTTTCAGGCCACCTGAGGAACCAGCTGTGTGTAAGGACTGGAGAAAGTCAGTAAGGAAATGCTGGACGTAAGGCTGGGAGTTGTTCTCCATCATTTCCCTAGGATCCAGGACTTGGAAACAGGAAGAGACGTGGTGTGCTTGGCTGAATCACTTCACTCTTACTGGAAATTAGAAATTAGCAGTGGGGCTGCAGGCTCTAAGGACACTTTGCTGAAGGATAGGAAGGCTGGCCAAGCACTACTGGTACTATGCTGGGATTTAGCAGGTGAACAACAGAGTGTCACTGATCTCTCACAGTCTGCAAAGTATAGTAGTTATTTATAAACACTTCACAATTTTTCCTTGATGGTGTTATTCTGCCTTTTTAATACTCCAAACAGAACAGGTGGGACTCGTTCCTCAAAATACATGCTATTTTCATCTCTGCAGTGGTTTTGTGTTTTGCCAATGCTCTTTAATACAATTAACAAAGTTACTGCTTCAGGATCAGTACAATATGTCATTTTTCTTCAATTTCCCCTGTGAGAGACTTTATCCAAGAGCTGCTATTCTGGATTTTTCTTGGCCAGTCCTGATTTGGAAGACATAGTATCTGGTCTCTGATCTTCACACTTTTCCTTACTTAGGAAATATTCCTGATCTCATGGTATAAATGGCCATTAAATCATTAGATGAGCAGTGTGGCAAGAGCTTGTGTTTACAGATTATAACAATTCTTAAGGAAAACTCTTTTTGTCTTTACTAAAGTTCTGGATAAGATTCTTAGCCAAAAAATGAACTTTTATGTGGTTTACACTATTAAAAAATATTTGAAGTCAATTTGAATATTCTTTTTGAACCAGTGGAGATGTAATAAGAGTTTAGACAGTCTCAAATGAGTATTTGTACATAAACTACTGTGCAGAAAGAAATCTGAGTATAAAGGCAGAAATTAGTGCATTTTAAACTGACTGAATAATAAGGAACCTATTCAGTAAGGAAACTTTTGCCTGGTTTTTTTTTTTTTTTTTACCCCAGAGGTCCATGTTTCTTTCACGTCCAATGCTTTTTCTCTGAAAATTGTCTTCTTGTATCCTTTGGTGTTCTAGCATGTTTTAATTTCACTGGTTGGTATGAAATATCCGTTATACAGTTATCCAGATTAAACAGGTTGGAATAGATAGTCTTTTATGTATCTAGTCTATATATCTATAGAGTTTAGTTTAATTCCAGAAGCTTAGAAATATGAGGAATCTTTTTGAACCTTGTGTGCAAAAATAACTTTAAAAACCTGTTAGAACCCTTTCCCCAGTGTATTCTGCTATGCTTTGTCTGCACATCATGTCTTGCTTTATGAAGCTCTGACTGTACATCTAATGGAATTGATGCTCATTCCTGGAGAGCTAAGGGAGCCATGATTCTATTAAACCTTGTACTCTGCCCCTGCAGATAATCATGCTTCTGGCAGAAGTCCTTGAATCCTCTCCCACTATGCTCTTGTTAATGTGAGCAGGATCTGCTTTTCATGAAGGAGCATCTTCAGCCATTCCTTTCTGTGGTGCCTCAATGCAAGGTAAGACCTGGCGTTAATTTTCACTCCTACTGAAAAATGTGGGACTCTTTGTGCATAGAAATGAATCGTGTTCTAAACTGGATGTGTCTGAAAGAAAGGGAATCACCTCCACAGAGCAGTGCCTTGTGAAATATCTTGTCGGCCAAGTCCATTAGTTTGTGTCTGTGTTCTGCAGTGGTGCCAAAGACATCAGCCTTGGTTGCTTGGCAAATGCCACATGCTGTCAAATTCCATGGAGCAGCTAATGTTTTAAGTAATGTATTTTTATTTTCATATAATTTTCTGGGTATTAAAACCCATTAAGCATCAAAAATATTCAAGCTTTCATATTTAAGGTATGAAAGTCTTGCCAACAAAATGGTGGCATTTGATTTTTTACTTTTTATATTCTGTGTACACCAGCAGCAGGTGGTAGCTACATAATAAAGGAAAAAGTTTCCTTTTCAGAGCCATGGGAGCATCAAAATATTTAGTAACAAGAACATCACTACCAAAAACAATAAAAATGTTTTTCTTTTTATTTGCTACATGGAGGAGATTCAAAAAAGACTTTGAAAATCTTACTGGCTCCGTGAGAGCCAGTTGCTGTCAAGGAGACAGGTATTTAACAACAGAAACAAATAAGGTGTAGTGCAGGTGCAGTTGTTGGCTGCTCTGAGTGCCCCTTGCTATCCTCTGTTAGATCCTTTACAGCAAACATCTGGTAGGTAGCACTTGAAATTCCCGGGTATGTTCCTTGAGACAAACCTTCCCAGAGCCACTGAGGAGCTTGCTGCTGTAACTGCGGTGTGTTCTTTCCCTAGACAACTCACACTGCAGATTGTTAAAGCTGATAACTTCACCTTATTTAGGCTACTTCATTTCTGCAGTCAGAACACTCTGAGTGTTTCAATTAAATGCTCTGGACTGATGAAAGCAGAGAACAAATAGCTTCTTGACACAGCAAGCGTAATAAATGAAGTCATAAGCAGAACCCAAATATGACTTCCTGTTTCTTCTAATGCAAGACACCAGAGGCTGCCCCAATTTCTTAAAACAATACTTCTTCAGTATTCATTTGGAAGCAAAGATGCAGCTGGAGGATGCCAACTTGAGTATGTTCACAGGAGCCTCATCAGGCAAGTGTGCTGCCTCATTCCTGTTCCCAGGGAGTATAAAGCATTGCAAGGCCTGGACTTCTCGGGAGTGCCTAAACAGTTGTTATCTTTTGAGCCCATACACTAGAGACAAAGTCCAGGTTATGACCCTGGTTCAAGCAACATTGCAGTTAAACAAACAAATGTACTCTAAACCCTCTAAAACATTTCAAATTACCTTATTGTGGGCTTGTGTCAGGTCTGAAGTAAATGTGATAAATGGTCCTGTTGGCTTTTATCAAGTGCCATAGCTAAAACTCCACTGAATTAAAACGCAGCCTATTAGCTTTCTGTCGATTCCCAGTTATGCCTTCTTGCATTTATTTTGATCCTGAAAAAGTATTTTTTAATTCTGTCCACCATTTATTCTGCTAGTAGTGTTTCACAACTGATCTATCATGTTAGGAATGTGACAAATACCTTTATTTCCATTATTTGTTTTTAACTAAGAGAGTGAGTGATCCTTCTGGAGGTTTCCTTTCATCTCAGAGGGCCAAATTTTGTTTCAGTTTAAGTCTTTTGTAACTGAATAAGTTTCAACAGAGATCAAATCAGAGGAGAATTTGGATTCAGCCATTTTTTTATAACATTAGGTTGTATTACTTTAAAAATAGTTTAGTTGTTCCTTTTACACACTAGAAATCATCACTCAGATTTCCTTTTAGAAGAGAAACTGAAAATGTTTTCTAATGTCTTCAGCATAAACTTGGCTGAGTCCTTCCTCTGAAAACTGACAGGTAAGAGTTTGCTTAATCTGAGCTTGTCCTTTTCTACTTTTCAGACAGCAACACTTATGACAGATCGTCAATAATTCAGAAACGGTATTTAATTCCACAGTGCAAATGAAAAATCTTTAATCTCACATTGTGAAATGTGAAGATTGATTTGTTCTGGAATTCTCTAGCTGCCTTTTGACCTTCAGGCAAACGTTCAGTATGATGACAGTAATGTGTGTTTTAGACTGTCCAACAGTGATTTGCACACACACTTTCACTGCTTTGAATTTAATTTTAAAGTGCAATACAACCCATAATAAAGTCAGTACAGTCAACTTAGCTGTCTTAAAGCAGTATCTTATAAACTAGCATTATTAAGTAACAATTTCAAGCAGACATAAAGTCTTTTCTTTTTCTGTCCTGGGATAAACCATTATTCAGCAAACACACAGCAGCTCATCAACAATATTCCTTCTAAGCCTTTTTTTTTTTTTTTTTTAAATAATGAATTATAACCGTGAGCACTTACTGTTATGGCCTGGAACCTTTCTTTCAGCAATTCAGCTTCCTCCATTCTAAAAATCAAAAACAGACAAGTAGTGAAGGCAAACAGAATGAGACCATAAGCAAAAAGCCTCCTGGTGGGGCTACAAAAAAAGCTAAGGTGATTTGATCCAATTCCAGAGCAGAAAGAAGGCAGAATTTTTGACTTGTCAGAAGAGTCTCTGAACAGATGAGCAGATCAGTCCAGACAGACACATGTAATGAGGGTGTGGAGAAGAGGCAGACAAGGAGAGTGCTGGCATGAGTTGACTGACAAGTTGGAACAGTGGAGCACAAGCTCTTTTCCTCCAGGAGCTGCCAACTCTTTGTTTTAATGTGCTCGGTTAGCGTGCCACTGCTTGTTTAACTGTTAAATGCCCAAAACAGACTCTTACAGGACCGTGGTAGAAGTAAACTTTTATTATGGTTCTATTTCTCTTTCTTCTCTTTTTCTATGCTTCTGGTGATATAAAGATATTTAAAACTTATTAAGTTTATTTAAACTTATAAAGTTTATTATTTAAATTAATAATCTTATTTCACCCTTATATTTTAACCTGTTGTAATATTAGCACTGTAGATGGCTTGGAGTTTTTTTGAGATGGCAGTTTCAATTTAGTTTAGTAGATGAAACTTTCAGAAGAAAAAATCAGAAGAAAAATTCCAGCTCTTCATAGCTGGAAGAGTTTTAGAACTCCTGACCTAAAGTAAGATAAACTTTAAGCAGTCAGGTCTTTCATTAAATGCAAGTGTTAATCTGTGCAATTACTGGTCAGCTATCTGGGACTCAGGAAAAGCTTTGTCTAAGCAAGGATTTCAGGATCATCATTGCAGTGTTACCGAGATGAATCTAAAATGCTGGTGGCTCTCAGGCTGGATTTTTATTCAGCTGACTTGCTGCAGACTTCTGCTGAAAACAGCATTCTGTGCCTTAAGGGATGGTGCACATTTTGACCTTTCCATTTACCTGAGTGAGAGTCAGCCGTCCAAAATCAATCTAGGAAACTTGCAGAACAAGTGGAACTGCCTCAGTAAAATCCAGTTGTGGAAAAAATTCTAAGCAAATCAAACAGCATAAAGATGTAATGTGAATCTGGAATCCCTTTGCTACCTTTGGTATCACGTAACTCAAGTCTTTGTGAGGACACCAGCAGAAGAGTCAGTCAGCGTGTTTGGGTTTTTACTGCTAACTCACTGACATGACTAAACTCAGCAGGATTTGGTGGTGGGGTTTATTTTACACGTACAGTGACTTGAATCTTAGTGGCAAATCAAGCTTGTTATTAGCAAATTCTAAGATGCTTCAGAATTGAACACTTGATGGTGAAATTACAGCCTTATAATTCAACAGAAATCAATATTTAATTTCAATTTCCACCTTTCTAGTATGTCATCACTCTGCATAAATGAGCAGATTTTCCCCCTCTGCACTGGGGATTAAGGGTTCATTAATGTTTTGTTTATATTCTGATCCACCCTGAAATTTTGTTGAAACTTGCAATGACCCCATTTTTATTCTCCAGTGAAGATTTTATTTTTATTTTTAAAATATTAATATATGCTTCATTTGGTCAGCACCTGAAATTTAAAAAATTACCATATTAAAGCAAACACAAAGTTCAAAGGCAAATCAAGAGACAGATTACATGGGAATTTAAATGAGTCTGGTTTATGGATTTGAGAATAAATACAACCACCATGTGAAAATAAATATATTGTTGCTGCAGAAGCCAATAGAGAGACAGCCCTTCTGTTTAAGCTTTCATAAGTTAGTATAGCCTGCCTTACCAAACTTTGAAAAAAAACCCCAGACCAACTTATTTTCTCTTTTTCTTCTGTGAAGTTCATCCTAAAGTGTGTATGTGGACTGTTTGAAAATATTTAAAGTAGCAAGTGATTCCATCAGAAGTAAGGATGTCTGTTTTAGGCCAGAATCTGTACTCTGATAAAAATGGGATCTACTCTCAATGGGTGGAGGAATTAGATCTGTATTTCAAGATCAAATTAAAATCAATAGGATTGCATTACTTTGAATCTTTATGATCTAAAATATTCTCCTAAATTTATGCTTGAAAATTATTTAAGTGTTTTTAAAAACCCTACTTGTGGATGTGAGTTAGTTACAGACTGGAAAAGTATTTAACATGTCTTTCCCTAATCTAAACCAGTAAGCTGATGTAATCTGAAGAAGGTTTCTAGAACATTGTTTCTGGTTTTAGGTGACCGTTATTAAGAAAGTATTTAAAACCCACTTTAAATATTTTACATTGTTTAAATCATATACATCCCTTTGCTAGGCAGGATTTGTTGTTCAGTCAATAGGTTGTTTTCCAGTTATCTTAATCCTATTCTAAATGGGATTTATGTGCAAGAGAAGAAATGGACCAGCTGTCATTTTGTCTGCCCCATAAGCCTGCCTTACCAATAGGAGTATCCATGAAGTAAAGGTTAGAGCAGTGAATCCGAACAGCTGTGTTTTCAGTCTGCAGGGTTCTTGGAACAAGGTTTCTCAGAACTTGGCTGCTAGAAACATATCCAGAGGAAACTATCTACCTATTCTACAACTTTAAGAAAAAGTTTGTTTTTCTTTTGGTAGAATAGATTATCTGAGTGATACAGAAAATGTTTGTATATCATATAAAGAGTCATACAGGCTGGATTTTTTGGTTTCGCTTATTTCTTTGTTCATTTCCCTTTTGCACTGTGTACCTAATTTAGGAATAATAATGCAAATCTATAACACATGGTGAAAGAGTTCTGTTATGAAGTCTTATAGAAAAGTGGGTGGGAATGGAGAAGAAAGCAGTACCATGAACCAAAATTTAGAAGGACCACAGGAGCACTTTCACAGCTGAAAATACAAGTTCTGTTGTCCATTTCTGGAGGGATGTCTGAGTCCTGGAACTGTCTTCAGAACTGTAGTGGCTTTCCCTGGCCATATTCTACACACAATATCAGCCTCAGTTCTACTCTTGCTCATTAGACTGGGATTTCTTTTGAAACACATAATTAACCTAAGGTACAGTGAGATATACATTATTGTAGTAGCAAACAATTGCCTCTGAGAAGAAACACTGCATTAAAGGTAAGGAGAAAGAAGCTTTCACTTTTTCAAAAAGTGAGTTTGAAGTGAATGGAGTTGATTAGATGGTTATCAGCTGAAAACATAGCCTGTACTTTCTGCAGAGTGTTTACTGAGTTCATGAATTCACATTTTGTTCATCTTAACTAGTTTGATAATTTTGCTTTGTGATGAGCTGCCTTTGGTAACTGTGTTTGAAACACAAAAAGGGTGTTTTGGACTCAGTACAAAAGGGAATTCTATATTCTTACAGTGAGAAAATGTACTGGCTCTATGCTTTTGTCTACATGTAGCCCTGACTCTCTGACAGCAGGAATAGAGAGGAGATAAATTCACTGAAGGTCTCTCAATAAAAATGTTTACTGCAGCCATCCTGTCAATTGACCCAAAAGTCTGTTATCGGAGATGCCTCAACTGATGGAGAGACAGTATCTCCTCCAGCTAGAACCATGATTTTGCATTTTACAGGGGGAAAATAAACTAACAAGAAATAGAAATTTTAAAACCTGAATAAGGCTCATGTCCCTCCATCAGATTATGCATTTGAAATTATTAAAAAGTGTATATATTTTAGGATCTTAAAGGAAGTTCATAACAAAACATCTGCCAGCTCTCAGAAGGGATTAAATTATGCTTTGAAGGCAAATTTTGGAGAAGTAATGCCCTACTAGGCAGGTCCTTTAACGTAATGAATTTCTTGGGACCTCCCACTGAAGCAAAACAATATCCAGATATCTCAGATTTATACAGTTTTATGAAGCTAAATTCTACCTGATTTACTTGTTTGAATAGATACACACCCTGAATCTCTGTGAGGAAAAGCCTTGGACTATTATGTTTCAGTTGGTACAACTCCCTTCCTGTTGCTATTCATTACTATAAATACATTAATTCTTTAAACTCAAAGTAGAGAAACAGCTATTTGTCATCATCTTCAGGTTTTTTTAACACATTGATTTTTTAAATCATATTTTACAGTACCTCTGCTGCTCAGACATTTTTCAATGCTATGGAGAGGTTTTAGAATGCAAGACGGGCTCAGGTGTCTCTTCTGTGGTAGGGGTGTATCTTACGTGCTCAGCTAAACCCAGCTAGAAGTGCTATTGTGCTAAGTACGGACTATCTTGCCCCTATTTTCTAAAATTACACAGTGAACTTGGTTGAAGTATACTGATTATTTTTTAATCAGTTAACCATGTTTTGTGTAGCCTTTTCCTGTTCCCAGACTTGTCAGTTCTGTCTTACGTATTTTATGAACCTCTGAATGTGGGAGGCTTTCCAAAACACCTTTAACACTCTGTTGTGTCTCATTTAAAAATCACAGTTCAATGAATAGTTTAAGTGTAATTACTGTGGTGATATCAAATGTGAGACTCTTAATAGAATGTGTTCAGGTGGCCAGATAAATGATAGGACTATGTTTGTTTTGGGGGGTTTTTTAAAAATTTTGGGGGTGGGGTGGGGTGGTAAGGGCTGTCAGTTTTTTGGGTTTTTTTAATGTAAACTGAAACAAACCCTGAATCTGACATACTCAGGATAGATGCCTTAAACAGATTGTGGAATGCATTGCTTGCAACCTAGCATTTTCCAGCTGCTGCAGATATGCACTTCTAAGAATAGGGCAGTTTTAAATCCTACCCGGCCAACTGTGTGGGGAATTTTTAGCAGGGCTCTGAGAACAAGCTTTAGTTATTGCGTCATTTGGTTATGTTTTATTAAGTGAAAACAAACGCCCCACAACCAGGGCCAAATCCTGGGGAAAGTAACGAAACCCAAACAGGTACTGTGCTGTCCATAGTAAGGAAATGACCCCTCCTATTCTTCCGATTCTTATTTTTTGATGCTCTTGGAGAACACAAAGAGAACAGTTCTGGTGTTTGGGTCTAAGAGACCTCAGTAAGATGGCAGAGCGAAGTTAGGGCCTTGCAGACATATTTTTGTGAATACTTAGTGCCAGGTGTACCAGTGCCACTGTACCGAGTGCTGCTGGTGAAAGCCTTGAAAGTACAGATAATTTGTTCTAGAGGATGAGCTGAAGTAGGACTTCTTTCTGAGAAAACTCTTTCTGCAGCTGGAGCTGGGGAGGGTGTGGTGTAGAAGAGGCAGGGGCAAGACTGGAGGTGGTGAAGCCATTCAGCAGCCTGTGTGGGTTACATCAGCTGATTCCCTTCTCCGGAGGCATGGGCAGAGCTCTCACGCTGCTCCTTTGAGAAGCTGCCTAACCAGTCTGTGCGCGTAGCACTGGAGCTCAGACTTTCTGCAAGATGAGATGAGCCTTATCTGATAGCTCCCAGCAGAGCAAAGAGGAATTACTGCTTTCTCCTCCCACACTTCCAGCCACATTTTCCTGTCACTTCCCTTCATCTGATTAATCTGTGAAGCAATTATATTTGCTAATCTGTAAGGAAAGTAATTAGAAAGAAAACTTGGAAACAAACCTAAGCCCCCAAATCAATGAGTATCCACTGTGCCAGTGAGCTGAATAGGTTCAATAGGAGATGATGGGAACAGTAGCATTAGGGAGTAAGAACAACTCTAACTCTGACTGGGGGGAGACGGGCAGCAGGACGAGAAAGATAAAGGAAATGTGACTTCTGGCAGCAGACAAATGAACTCAGCCACCTTGCAGCCCTCTTTCTTACCTTAACAGAGTGGTCCAGGGACCACGAGAGACCTCATGTAGACATGTATAAGCATGTATGCTTAGCTATTTATCTGAAGCTTGAAACTGCTGTGAAAACATGATGACTTCAGACTCTGGCAATCCTTCCTGTGCTTTGAGATATTCAGTATCCTCTGCTGTGGGTGGGCAAAAAATATCCCACATACAATTTGTTTTGCGTAAGCCTTCCCAAGTGTTAATGGAAAAAAAGCCAAACATGATAAGATTATGCAAAATTTTATTGTTAGCAGAGGTGATAAGATTGTTTATGTCAGATGATGCGTGTTGCAAATACAGGCCTAGTTTCTCCAATGAAGACCTGTTGTTTTTTGCTGAGGAGTTTGTTATTTGGAAGCAGTGGCTGAGGAAAATCTCTCAGCTTGTCAGTCACTCAGACTGTTAATATCAGCTGTCCCCTGTTTGCTCCCCGTGCCAGGGAGGTCATCTCAATAACACAGGGCTCTGGCCGGCTGACGCCGGCTGTGTGGAGTGCCAAGCGATGCAGCGCAAGCAGCTGGACCTGAGGAGTCATCGGATGCCTGTGACAGGATGTCACCAACTCCTATTTTTCAACAGATTCAAATGTTTCACTACTGCTTCTCACGGCACTGTATATTTACTTAACCCTTTACCTTAGAGTGGTGATTATTAACTAGGAGCAAAAACTTTGGTATAATAGTTTCCTTTTTTTTGCTTGCAAGATTTGTTTTGATTGTCAGGATTTCAGACCTGTTTCATAGCTACATTTTCTCATCAGAAAGATATTATTGTCCTTATTCTCATCTGAACCTGAAGTGGATCCTCTTAGTGGTATTCTACTGTTTGCTTGGTATTCACTTATGGCGAAATTGCATGAGAAGTTTGAACCCATATACTGGCTCAGTGGTGCTGACAGGAGGCATCCCGCTTCTGTCTCTATATTCCATATTTCCACAGTTAACGTGGCTGTCTGCTCATTGAATCTGCTTACTTGGCTGGCTGAGAACTAACCAAGCTAAAAGGTGGATATTGCTATGCTGATGAGTGAGATCATTGCCCAGGGAAGCCTGATGAGTGCCAAAAGGTGGAAAAGAGAGAGGATAGAAGGTGAAACAGTGGCTACTGGAAAATGCAAAGGAGGAGGAAGGAGTGGCAGAAGAGGAGGGACAAGTAGAAAGAAAGGGAAAGTGGTGGTAAACCGTTAGATAAATTGTTAAATGTGAATTTACCTTTACAGGCTATTTAACATGGTGTGTGGAAACTTTCTTTTTTTCCTTTTCTTCCCCTCTGGAGGCTAAATAGGCCTTTGAAACACTTTGGCAGATCAAAGGTTAATAATTTATTACCATTCACGATTGCAAAGAATAATCTGCTTGTATGAGTGAATATTCTGGGGAACATAAAAGCTGTTTTTTAGTCATATCTTGTTAAGATGTGAACAGGCTCTTTACCCAGTGACTTAAGGAAAGCCAAGCTAATCCGCAGTCGATGGTACTGCTTCATTAGATGTAATTTCTGAAGAGTATCTTTGCAAATTTCTCTGCAGCCTGGCAAGTAAGATCTGTAGTTGGTTCGGAGATCCATCATGGTCTTTATAGATTTCTCACCGTCTAAATGTGCTTGGAGAGTGATGGCCTGCAAAGGCCGGATTTAAATATTATTTTAATAATCTATTTTAACAAAATCTTTGAAAATTTGGAAATACCGTTGTGTATTGCCTGTAGGTGAAATGACTATTTGGGAAGGGTTTGACGCACTGTGTTAATCTGGAAAAGGGGCTTCTTAGGTAATATCTCCTTTGACTGAATATTGTAATAACTTGCTGCCAAATAGATCTAGCTGTATTGTCAGACATACAGCTGATGCAGTTAGAAGACATTAAGAAATCTGTTCTTGGGGTTTGCATTGGAAATTTAATCCACATTTCTTGCTTATAGTCACACTGAGTTGGACACAATTAATATCGGTGTTTGAAAGAAAAATCAGAAACACTCCAACCACTCTAGTTAACACGTATCATCCTCTAATTTTGTTGTTCTGTTCTCTTATTTTGGCTAATTCAGCTCAGGATTGTAATTAAAAGTTGTCATCATGTCGTGAGTGCCCAGTGCTTGTATGACAAGTTTTATATTCTCAGTTTCCAGTGGACTGTCATTAATGTGAGAAGAACCAAAACATGACTAGCAAGCACAGCAATCTGTCCTTTCAGTGAAGGAACACCATATATCAGTGTAAGTAGTATCAATATCTTTTCACACAGTCTACGCTTCAAAAACCAGTAGAATATACACATATAAATGTACACATATAAATATATTTTCATATATGCATACAAATAATTTATTTATATGTGTATATTTTTTTCTGCTGAGATTCAGGAATATTCTTTATGGAAATACCCTTTCTCCAATTGTATGAAATAATTGGCATGCTCATATTAATGCTTTGATTCTTGTAGGAGACAGCCACTTATATTAGTATTGCTTGGAATTTATACCATAAATCTCAGTAACTGTTGCAGTGGTTTGTTGTTGGGTTGTTAAACACTGTAGCTCAGAAATAGAAGAGCTAAAGCTAGATGGATCAAAAACTTTAATAACACCAATTTAGACCTCCAGATGGCAGAGGGAGACACTTCGGGGGAACCTAATGATCTGTCTGAAGGAAATGGGACCTTAAACAGAGCCGAGGGATCTTAGCTCTCTTCAGTTCTAAGAAATGTTCTACATCAATGTCATATTATTCTGAAGTGATTCTTTTTACCAGTTTAAGTGCACGGAATGTATTTCATGATTGACATAGTTTCACTTCATATGTGTCTTATTTAGAGTACTTAATGCCTTTTAAACAACAGACCTCTGGCATATTTCTTATATACTCTTTTAGACTCTCATTAATTTCATGATTCTATAAATATTTCAATAGAATACAGGCCTTGATTTCAGGTTTCTATTTTGAATACTTGTTGTATCATGGTTGATTAAAAAAGTAGAATGAATTTTTTTTTTTTAAGAGTATCCCTCTACCACGACAAATTGAACATCTTCTGCAAAGAGGCGATCTCTTGGGAGATGGCAGTTCTTGGGAAAGGCAGTAAATGATTTTTAGTAACCATTTGACTTCAGGGAACTTTGGAAACAAGTTCCTGTTACTGGGAGATCTGATCACTGGCTTTCTGCAGCTAACAAACAATTCCATAAAACATGTGCATGAGTTCTCAAGAAGTGAAATACAGATTAGAAAAGGAGACATTTCTACACGTTATGACCACAACTCCTAGTTATGTTGGGGGTTTTCAGAGCTGTGTGAATACTGGCACTAAAGGGGATTTCCAGAGCTGATCTAACACTGATCTGTGTGCTGCCATACGCAAATTAGCAATTAGAGTTGACAATGCTGGTAGAGGAATGGGTCTCTTTGGTGACTCCCACTGGGGGTTTCAAAGTAACTCTTCTTCCAAATCCTCATTCCTTTGACTGCAACCTTTTTTCTTAACTGCCTTACTGTCAGGATATCTTCTGCAGAACTGACTGCAATACCTCAGTCCTTTACTTCCTCCAAACTGATAATGCCTGTTTTCCAAAAAACCCTTGTGAGAGCCTCAACCCCTTCCACCTCTTCCTCTTACTTCAGCTAGACATTATCCTAATCCTCAGTCTTTCTCCTATCCTATATTAATCCCATAAACCCTGAACAAATCTGCCTACCTCTGTCAGCATTTGATGAAGAAGGTCCAGGGTGACAGCTCCCAGTGTGAACCGTCTGCACTGACCGGCTGCTGAAAACTGACCACAGCTTGAATCTCCCCATTTAATTGTCCCTAACAGGCAGTTATGAAATCCACAGAGCAGCTTTAGGTGCTCATAAGACATTCTGAAAATGTTCCTTACATACTGGTCCTTTTGGTTTTGTTGTGTATAATGCTTGTAGTATAGAACTGTCTTCGAGTTAGTGAAATTTAAATGCCAATTGTGAAAACAACATGAATAATACAAGGAGTGGTATATAGGTCACACTTTGAAAGATCATGAGTGTGACTCAAGCAAGTGGGATTCTATTATGGTTACACAGAGATTTCAATCAGAAAAACATCCTGACTCTTGATTCTTCTTTTTTCTCTTGCAGAAAATTCTCTAATTAACCTTTTCTTAAATGTACTGATTCACTTGCAATTTTCTAATTCCTGGAGGTAAAAGCTATCTGTAGTAGAGCTTGTCAAAAACATTTGGTATAAAAGGTTAGAAGCTGACACAAATCCTCCTGTGCTAAAACATCTTGGAATTCTTTTTCTGTTCCATCTCCCCCCCTTTTTAATGCTATTTCCATCCTGTCAATGAATCTTAAAATAGTTAGATCCTACGATCTATTTTCCTACATTATAATTTTAGCTGGATTCTTAAAATCCAGTTTTGACTTTAATTTCCTTATTGTTCCTGAATATTTGAGTTTTTAACCAACAAACTTTTGCCTGATTTACAGGAACAATCCTAGCTAATGAAAACAATGTCTAATCTCTCTAATTTACAGTTTACCTCTATTATCTCTATACTTTCAGTTTCAGAAATGAAGGTGGGATAGGAATTAGTTTAATGCTTTGGTTTGTACCGCTTTAATAATTTAATTATTTTGTCACTTAGTCATTCAAAATAATTGGATCCTCCTGAGTGATGAAAAGGTTTACAACAATTTATGAACCAGGTGCTCTCTCCTTCCATGTGTATGTGGGACGATTAATAAAGCTTCAGGTCTGTCACGCATTCCGGAACTATGGGCTAAATTAGTAGTATGCCTGCCTTAATTTCAGCACTTCAGAAGTTTACAGGGAGTCTCTGATGGCATCTGCCTCCAATCTACTTAATTACAAAACAGTTAGATTGCTAAATAAGGCTTTTGGGCTTTTTCCTTTTGAACTCTGGTTCACAAGGCTCATATCAATAACAAAGCCTTATGTAGGAATAGCTGAAGATTTCTATTTTCCTTCGGTCTTCTGCATATTGTGAAGGGCCTTCCTTAGCAGTGTTTCATGTTTTTTCACTGACAGTAATGCCTGCACATGGCAAATAGACCTTTGCTGTGGTCCTCAGCAGTTCAGAAACAACAAATTGCTCCAAATGTGTTTTGTAGTTCTAAGGAAGTGAATAATTTCTTTTTGTTAAGGCTCACGGGGGTAAGAATACTACCAAAAGCAGGGCTGTGTGTTTAGGAAGGATACAATTCCTCAGATTAAGGCATGCCCTGTAACCTCAAAGTTCTGAGGAGAACTTGGGAGTCATAATGAATCATCAGATGGATATTAACTCTGATAGCAAACCTGTAGCTGGAAAGACTAATATTGTAAAGAGTTTGAAAGTTCCTCTGAATTGGGAATGAGTGCAACTATTGTGGGGAATAAATTGTCCAATTTTGCTGGAAATATTTCAAGAGGGATGCTGAAATCTGACTGGAATGTTATGAGAAGAATAATAGAAGAATTTAATAGAAAGTATGTTCTGCAAAATGAGTATAACTCATTAAATAGAAAGTTAATTGGTTCTTCAGGAAGACGCAGTTTCTTACTGACAGAAATTTGACAGTAAAAGGCAAAATGATAACAAAATTCAGTGGCTGGGTGTTGAAAGTTGAAATTACTGCATGCAAGAAGAGATTTTTAAGAGGGACAATAATTCCAGGGCAGTGACAAAAGCAAAATGATGAAACCTATGACAAAACCTGAGAAATTTCTTAGCATGCTCAGGAAAGTGACTAATTAGATGATACAAAAATGGCCTTATCAAGGGCAATTTAAAAAGATTTCTTATTGATATTTTTTCAATTTCCTTTTGACTTTTCATATTTCCTGAAGAAATTCTTGAAAATTTTAACACTTCAGAGTTTGCTATTTGTCCTGGCTAGAAGGTTATTTTGGCTGTCAGTATTATAATATCATCTACAGTCCTACTGTACCAATTACAGAAGGCATTTACAAGACACGTGACAATTGCTGAATCTGCTTTGTACATTTTAAGCAGAAAGCTTTTATAACCCAGAAGCAGTGATTTTCAAATAGGGACTGAATTTGCCATTCTTTTTGGTGCCATGAATCAAGAAATGTGAGTATAAAGACGGTGTCCTTTCTCTGTTTTTTCATGAGCCAAGACAAATTGTGAATGAATCTGTGTAAGTCAGGAAAATCAGTCCTGCTTCCCATCTCACCGATGGGGAGAATGGTACTTTCCTAGCTCCCAGAGAAGTGTGCCATTGTTGAATTTGGACTTTTCCTTGCACAGCAATTTAGATGTTTGAATTTGGAATATACCTAAAATGATAGCTGGTCATTTGGTAAAATGAATGTTGGGAAAAATAATCCCTTTGAACAGCCTTTTGATTTATAGATGTCCATGCAAATTAAGAATTGCAACCAACCATAGTAATAAAGAAATACTGCCAAAACTGTTCTACCGACAGTCAGGCCAGCCCAGCCCAGCCCAGAAGAGAGTGCAAGCAGCTGCTTGGTTTTTGTTGACAACCCTGGAACTCATATGCATGTGCTCACCATGAAGTATAAGCTGCCTATGTTTTAAAGGGTGTCTCTGTTCTAATTTATTTATGTTGCAATAGGCCTCTGTGCCTTGTTGGTCTCCAGAACTCTATCTTTTAACAAATTATTTTGGATGGCATGGACCCAGCAGTAGGCTAATGTACTATAGTCATCATTAGCAAATGTGCTTTGCCCTTGAACAGTCTCCTATGCTAATCATTTTATGCCATTACCATCCTTTTTCAGGAGTAGCTGCCCTTGCTAAAAGCAGCCTGGCCCTGTCGATTTGCCAAGGGGAGGTCCTGTCATGTGATTTAGTCCCTCTCAGAAAAGGTCTGTGTGTGTGGCTTGGCTGACTTCTCAGTTCGTTGCATGCTGACACTGAGTGTAGCAAGCTGACTATCTTCACAGTGGGCTATAGTTCAGCTGATCTTAGAGGTATCTTCCAACCCTTAATGATTCTGTGATCTCATCTTACTGCCCTTTCTTAATCAGCAACCAGACTGACATCATGCATCAACAGATGATGGGGCTTGGTTTGGTGATGAGGCGTGCATATTACTAAAAAGTGTATCTAGGAATGTAAAATCCATAAATACAGATATTCTTCTTACATAGGTATCTCTAAAAATACCTGCTCCTTAAATTCAGAGGTCTGCCCTCTGGCAGAGTGCAGTCTGTGCAGCCTTACCAGCAGTGTTGCATATTGTGGTTCAATCATACTGGGTGTTTCACAAACATTTGGGCAGACAGTGGTACCAGTGGTGAGCTCATAAACTAAGAAAGTGAAAGGAGTCTTCATAAAGTCTTGGTTTTGAATCTGTGGTGCCTTGTATGTGTTACCTTTTCTGATGATTTTAGAGACCTTATTAACACCAGGTGAAGTGAGCTGTTAGAAAACATCTTTAATGTACTTTAAATAACATAACATCGTTCAATGTTTACTGTGACCAAAGCTCATGTAAAATTAACTGGAATTACTTAGCCTTCTACTCCTTTAACTTTAGCTGTAACTAGATAACTCCTAACTCAGCTGTTTGTATTTATTCTAGACAATAGCCTGGTTTGGGGTGCTCATGGTGTTTTTTCCTAACAGTACTTTCCAGTTTGGGATAGATGCAGAACATTTCACCACCTGAAAGGTTACCAAATTTCATGGGAAGAGTAGAACGTAGTGTGGCGTGGTCCCAAACACACAAAATACGAGAGTAAACTGGTGTTTCTGATGAATGATCACTGGTAGTGGGACATTTCTCTGGGCTGTAGTACTAATAATGAGCGAGATGAGGGGAAAATTAACCCCAGAAAGAGTATTTAAGACTAGAAAAAGAAAAAATTAGGAAAGCATACAGGAAGCCCACTATTTGCTTTTGATTAATTTGGTTTCATTTCATTTTTGGTACAATTTCATGTCAATGACTAACTTAGAGATGTACCTTAACACCTCTGGAAACATTCAAACGGATCACGCTTGAACTTCTGGGAGAAATCTAAATGTAATTGGAACCTCAAGAACATATAAACCAGGGAAGAGATCATGAGGTTCAGAGATCATGATGAACACTAGGAAAAAAGTTAACTGCTACATGAGAAAGTAAATTGCTGAAGAAGCAGTTTCATGATCTATAGTTTGGCCTTTCGTCTGGCCTTCATCAGGTATATAATGACAAAGCTTGAAAGCTCTGTGATCAGCAGTTCAGCTCCCACACTGGGAATGAGGCAGGGCTTGCTCAGCTGATACCTCATTCTGACAAAGAAATTGAGTTACAGAAGGGACACAGAGCAGGAGCTGGTGTGGCATCAGTGAAAACAGTAGTAGAGTAAACTTCTACCAACCACAGTTAGTAGGAGAAGTAAGAGCATGGGAAGGTTAACCAACAGCACATCCAGTATTACTTGTTCAGCTGCAGTGAAGGAAGCACTTTCAAAAAAGGAAACACAGAAACTGGCGTTCCTCTTGGGATGAACCTGCTAGGGCTTGTAGAGCTTGGCTGGCTGCGGTGGGTGGGGAGATTCTAGACATGTTCCATCAGACCCTGGCATCTTCACTGCCTATGAAGGAGGGCTGTGTTGTGTTCTGACAGGTAAATATGGGATGACACAGTAGCTGTGTGGAAACAACACCGTGACACAATCATCAGACACATGAAACTCATCGAGAGCAGAAAGACAAAGCTTGAGATGGGATCTACAGTAAGAGAGAGTTCTTCTCTTTTGAAGTCCTGGTGTGATAATGGTTCTTTCTGAGGATACCAGCAATCTCCTTTGCTTTCTATACTGGATTAAACTAATGTGGCCAAGGAAGTGTCTGTAGGTGCTTTACACCATGACATTGAGCCATGTGGGTACCAGCACACACTTCACAGTGACTGATTGTGATCCTTCCATCCTGCAGCATGGGGAAATCGTTATTAACAACTCAATGTGTCTAGGACTTAATTATATGGAACCTGAAATTTATGAAACTGCAGTTTATAGAGCCTGACCCTCTGTGTCTGTTCACCAGTTCACATCTAGTCTAAGTCACCTAAAACTGATGTGAAACCTTCACGTTTCTGTCAACAATGCACAGAATCAGGTCTGTTTGTGAGCATCTTTGGGGACTGCCAAGCAGCATGAGGTTCCAAAGAGCTTTAGTCCTCTGAGGTACAGCACAAAGTTTGCTCCCGGGGTTTGGGGCAGGGGGAGTAGTTTGATTATTTATAGAGATCAAATATTAAAGAAGGTTCTGGCTGTGCAATGTAATTTCTTTATAGCATCCATTGGGTAATTGCAAGCTTGGGCTGATGGAGGGGCCAGCCAAAGGGTTTAGCACCTCATCTGCACTGAGGTAGCTAGCCAAAGGAACATTACTCTTGTGGTGCTCAAAATTGCCTGGAAAGCTAGAAGTAATTTTCAGTGGTGTGCTTAAGGTAGGTTTTGGCTCATTCATAGGCCCCTGGGGGTAGTTTTCTAAAACAATGTTTCTTGTGAGTGTCTTTGTAAAGACACATACAAATACAAATACAATCTTTACTCCCCTAGCATTGACTTCGTAAGGAACATTATCACTGTCTTTTATTTTGAGAGATGTTGTAGAGTTATGCTGGAAGTAATAACCTGGATTTAGCCTCTGCTTGGAAGCCCTTCAAAAGCTCCATGTAGATGGGAATGAATCTCTTCTTACTGCAGTTCTTACTTCAAGAAGGTAATTTCTGTGTACTCTGTGATTGCCTTGAAAAGGAAGTATTTATTTTGAAAAAAATGGTCTTGAACTTCAAGCAAAAATCCCACGTAGGGAACGGACTCTCTCCATCTTCATGCTCGGTTTTGCACGGACCACAATGCAAATGCCAAAACAGCAGTCACCCATTAGTAGTTTAAGCATCTCTGACTTTTAATTCTTAAGTAGAGTAATATGTTGATAGAGTTTAGTTATGTTTCACTATGGAAAACAATGTCTTGAAATACAAGGATTAATTAGAAAAATGTCTCATCTTGTTATCAGGAATTTGCTGACTCTTTGGACTCAATTGAGCAATCCCAGGGCATGGTAATCTCTTCAGTGCAGGAGCTGAGAAGGTAAAGAGCATCTAGAAATTAAGTATTTGTAGTTCAAAATATATAATTACAAATTCTGTCTGGGCAGATTCAAGTTCATGCTTGTTGCCTGGAGACAGAGAATACGGGAAATGGCAGCTAAGTATTAAGTCTATAGAGGACTGTATTTGCCCCCTGCCCAAATCAAACACAAAACAAACTGCATTGATGTGCTTCAGTACATTGAATTACTCTGCAGTGCATTTGGGAGTTTCTGCCAAAAAGCTCTTTTGAGAACATAAATCTTTGATTTCTAGCAGCAGCAGCATTGACAAATGACAGTCAAGACACACATCGTCCTGGGTATTTTGCAGTAAACTGGGAGCTCTATACCAACTGTATGAGGGAGAAAGGGAATAAGACTACCCTGGCATTTCCTGAGCCTTTTGGGTTTCGTTTTTGGCTAGCCAAACATTACCAAAAAACTAGGGCCAAATTCATTCTTTGGGTATCTCTGCAGTCAGAGGAATTATAACTGTACTAAGTCCCAAGCTTCTGAGTATAAAGACTGTGCTGAATCTCACAGGAGAATCCCCTTTTGAGAGCTTTTCTCTAATGGTTGCAGTGTTTAGCTTGGCTTTTCATTATTCATGATGAGTCATGCTGCTGCCTGTTCAAAAGCTGCATTTGCAAAGAAATGGTTTTGCCTTTTCTCAGTTTTCAGTGAAACATGAAAAAAAAACCTTATGAAACAATTAAGAATCATGCCTAGGCCCATCAGTATGCTGTGGGAAAATGAGGAGATGGGTCAGCTAGGGTAAAAGGCATTTCTGTGACAATGTTTTGTTTCTACCATTGCATTTAAAGGTCTCTTGGTGCCCCAAAGCCTTCATAGGGTTCCTTTTACTATTTGAATGTTGTCTCTTTACCTCATCTTCTCTGCTGTGTGTAAAAAACCATGGTAGGCCTGGTGACTTTGCCATCTTTCACCTAGGTTGCAGTCAAGGCCACTAGCAGGGAAAAATATTTATCTTCCTTTCCCCTAACTCTTAATGTAGGGACTTACTTTATCTATATCTTAAGCTGATACAAGAAGTGGAAGTTGTTTGCATAAACATTTGTGTGATCCCACTAGGAAGAGCATAACCCATGTTCAGATTTTTTTTTACAAGCTGCGTTATGTTGCTTGTCCTGGCTTTTTTCTTGGAGAACTGCTTTTTCTGTAGCTGGTAATCCCCGTGGTAGTTTTCCCCAATAACCCAACTTTAGCATCACATTATAATGATTTCAACAGGACTGACTCACATCGCTTGCAACCCAGAGCAAGTTGCAAATACTTGGCATTCCAGTTTATGTAGCAGACAAATACTTGCCTTCAAGTACTTGCTTCTGGGAGGCCATCACAGCGAAACTAACTGATGGACAAGCCCAGGCTTGGAGACAAAGCTTTGTTAATTTTCCTACTTTACTCTCTCTCATGTAACATCTGCTGTATTTTCCAGTTTGTTTGCTCATCTAGCACTGCCAACATTAGCTGCTTCCAGACTAATGGAAACTTTCTTCTGAATGAAGCAAGTTGCAATGCCATCTATTTGAAAATGGAAAACGTCTCTAATCTTTACATACAAAGAAATGAGATCTTACCATAACTAAAGAAACAAAGCGCTGTTTGTGTCCAGACCTCAAATACATCTTTGAAACAGCCGTGAGCTGGAAAAATGTTTGGTAATGTGAAGAAAGATGAGTGCTCTAAACATCACATTATGAAATGCAAAAGGTTATTATTTTGTTTTGCTTTTGAGCTCTTTATTCCCACAGGATGGCCTTTTAAAGAAGGAAATGTGGCAAACAGGAAAAGAAGGCCTTTAAGTACAAGCACAACTGTAGCCTGAATTGTTGGCTTAGTCTTATCACATTCTTGATAGAGGAATTGAAGGTGAATGGATTCACACCCAAATTCCATTCTAGCCATCAGCAGAAACTTTAGAACTGAGCTCAAGGGCCACTTGTCCACCTCCATGTACAGCTGTTAAAGTGCAAGGACCTCTGAGCCTTGGTCCTGATGTACTTTTAGTTGGTTGATCCTGCTCTGTAACTGGGAGTGGGTCAGGTATTATGGGTGCAACCACAGTGACAGAGCTGTCTGTAACCTACTTAAGAGAAGTCTTGCGTAATTTTTCTCATGGGGATTCAGGATCCTACAAATCTGACCTTTTTTGTTCTCTTGGCAGCATTTTCAGGCCTCTCAAAAAAGCACAACTATTGAGTTTACTCCTTTTCTGCCTATAGACTTGCACAGTATTTTGTTCAGGGTTGAAGATGCTGCTATCTTGAGTTATTTCTCAGATTTACCCAGTGTATGGAATAACTGTATAATTAAGGCAGTTTTGTACATTTAAAAATAGAACTGCAGAAATGAAGCTACAAGTAAATGGACATATAAAAAAATTCCATCTTTCTGTGACAAGCTTTAGACACACCAGATTTCATTGTTAATTATTAAGGTATGGTGACCTCCCTGTCTTAAAATCAGATTAGGGAATGGATTATTACCTGAATGGTAATTCTGTTTATGTATATATATTACAGAGGGAGCGATGCTTTCCTGTAGCTTTCATGTGGCATTTGCCAGAAAAGAACAAGTAAAAATACCAGCAAAAGTCCTGTTTTATATAAATTTAATTGCATATTTATACGGACTATGTAATTGCTAGAAATGGTTGCTTTGTAGGGAATAGTGTGTGACAAGTCATCAATCACTTGATTTCTGGACCCCAGTAGACATTTTGAGAAGTTTAAAAACTTCAGCAGCTTCAATGTGTTTGTTTTCGTAAGAACATTCATTGGCAGGCCTGTCAGGTATTTGCTGTGCCAATGATCTCTCCAAAGTCTTCCTGATAATTGTCTGAAAATTGCTTTGGTATGATCATTTCAGGGATTATATTATAGACTGAAAGTAAGTACAGTGTTATAAAGTAAACCCAGAAAAAATTCACCTCCTCTTCCATAATTTCATTTGTTCACAGGTCTATGTTGATTATTTCAATCAATGCCTGGCTCACCCAAAGTAGAAAATTACACATGATTTTGAGAACAAAATGATCAGCATAGCACCACTGAGTTAATTTATACCTCAATGATTCCATAATGAAATATTTTTAACCCATTTGCTCTGCTTGACACACTTTAAATATTAGGCTAAAACTATTACCACCTACTAAGCATGAGTCCTTCCCATGCTGGGAATATTCCTTGTCAAATCTGGGTAATCCTTCTGTTGAAATCTCTCTCAGGCAACAGATGGAGTGGGAGTCTCCCTAGCTAATGGCTAACAGGTAAGGGCTGCTCACTGGTGGCTTCCCTTTCATACTCACTGCCTACCCTCAGGCTCCAGGAAACTCGGCTCTTGGAACCTCCTTAGGAATCAGTATGGACAAAGGTACTTCAAGGTGTGCAGGAATTAAAAGAAATAGGAGAAGTGTGCTGGCTTTAGCATAAGCAAAAGAATACTTTCTAAAATGATAATAAGTGAAGGTTTGGTACTACATGTAGAAAACTATAGGTAGGAAAAAGCCCTACAGCCACATCTTTGTAGTGTTTGCTAGGAGTTACATTGTCCTTAGGCACGGATGGAAATGCATAGTACTGGAGAATCTGACACGGTATTTCCATTGCAGATTGTGCATTTCCACTGGAATTTCAAAACTTGAAGTGTCTTCAAATAAATAGAAGCATCTCTAGTAAGTAGTGAGCATGTTTTGTGAGTACCAGCTCACTCTGATTTAAATGCTTCCACAAAGTTACTGTTTTGTTACAGAAAATACCACCTGGAAACAGCTGGAAAGGTGTTGAGCTATGATTACCACTGCTGAGTCCTGCTCCCTAGCACTGCTGGAAGTTGTGTGCACTGATAGACTGCAGTCAAACAGGCTGTTACTGCTGTCACTCGGAGTCAGCCCAGATTTCCCCTCAACATCCAGCCTTCCTACCCTCCTCTGAACCCTTCTACATTCAGACTTTCACGGCAAGACCTATTATGCCTTTTCTTTCCTGCTTCCAAGAGGTTAAATTAGTGAAATCACACAGGCTCCTGTTGCTCTGTCTGCAGATAACCTTTGCTATCAGTTGCAGAGCTGGTTGTGACTGATTTGTACAAGTCCCAGGCTGAAGGTGACACGGACAGTGCCAGGCAATCACAGGGCTGCTGTTTGCCCTCTGTAAGAACGACGCTCTGTCGCTTCTGACACAGTCCCACCAAGAATTTTTTAAAAAACATTGTTCTGATGAAAACTAGAAAAGGAATGGCACTAGAGCACTGCTGAAAATCTGGGGAACCTTTATGTTTGTCTAGGTCATGGATTTGAGAGGAATTTGCCATGCTATTTAGCCAACAAAAGCACAAAAACACTGAGACAACTTAATGTCCTTTCTTCAGGAAGAAAAGGCTATAGAAGTCAATGGCCATTTGTTGGACTGAAGCTGCCAGAATTTAATTTCAGCATTCTCTGTGCCTGAGGTTGGATGTATTGTAACTTTTAAAATAAGTGATATTTTTAAAAGCATAGTCAATAAAAATCTTCACTACATTAACCTGCATCTGCTTAATACCTCTCACAGGAAGTTAGCAGAGCAGTTCCTTGTTAATATAGGTATCCTGAGATTAAAATAATTTCATGCCAATATTTTTTAGAAGTTTGTGGAAGAACATAATTCCACCAATTCCATGTGCAAGCTTCACCATAAAAGTAGCATAGATTTCAGAGTTCAAAAAAGTGTCCTAGAATTCACACCACATTGATCAGTTTTGATGTTCCTTTCTCATCTTTGTGCCCTTTCATGCAGTGTGTTTGGATGCCTTGTGTAAGCATCGATACTTCTATTGTGATGTGCATGGTGTGTTGATGGACAGTGGAACTAGGATTTTACATTCTTGGGTAATCCACATGGGAACACTTTAATTTAATTTGTAACTTAACATATTAAAGGAAAAAGCCCTGTATTTTGTATTATGTGTATGATTTAAATGAAATAATGAATACCAACAACTACAGTGAAAGCATGGGAGAAACTTGGTAATTTCTAAACCAGTATCTAATTCTCCTTCTTGTTTTCCTAAAACAGACAAATATCTCTACCAAAACAGATCCAAAACAATGAGTGTCCAAGGATATAATTTACCACAACTAGGCAAAAATCACTGTGGTAATTTTCTTCTCTGAGACTTAAATATGAAATGAATATTCTGCATATCACTATTAAAGCACGGTGTGACAGAAAGGTAAATAGTCATGGAAAATCTCTCCATGCAGAAGAAAAGCTCTGTCTGTGCAGGCATCTGTAGACAGGTCAGGGCTAGGGAGGGGAAGGGCAAAATACAACAGAGAAAATTGAGATTGTCCTTTTATTTCAATCTGAGGATATAATTTAGAGCAGCAAGAAGGAGAATATTTAAATTACCTTTTTTCTGCAACTTAAAGAGAAGGTTAAGGTGCTCGAGTGCTTGAAAGGTGAAATAACCAATTTTGAGAAGGAGTAAAGCTGAGCAGAAATTGTAATTTATGTAGGTTAGGGACTGAGAAGTTAGGTCAGACAAAATCTTCATGAGAATGTGACTTCTTGTAATGGAATCATCACATAAGACATCAGGAAGCTCTGTATGGGGGGTGTTTAAGGCTGGATATAGCTCTGGGGTCCAAAGAACACGTACAGAACGCAAAGCAGACATAGTATTTGTTTGTACATTTGTTATCTGTATATATTTGTTACTTAGTGATGGCTTTCCTCACAGTGCTTTTTGATGCTTTTCTTGATCATACAGAATGTTTAAACTAGAACTGGCTAATTAAACTACCATATTAAAATAAATTATTCTGACAGTGAAAAAAATGTGGTTTAAATTAAGGCCAAGCCACAGGATCTGTGTATCTGTGCAAACTGGGATTATTGCTATGCATTGCTGCTTTGCTGACAGCCAACTCAGCCCAGGGACCACTGTATTTTCCTGTATTTAAAGTCATTCTCTAATACAATTTAATGTCACAGAAGCAGGTTCAGAACAATTAGATTAAATCCAACTATATTTCAGTAACACTGTCTTCTTTCTTCTCCACCTGCCTTTCTATCCTCTCTCACCATTTTCCCCTTGTCTCTCAAGAACAGCTGTAGTCACAGGCACACATACATTTTGAAATTTGTGAAGCTCTACCTTTGAAATAGATACTCATCCGTTGTGAGCTGGCACAAGTGCATTGAAGTTACAGTGCATTCATACGAATAGTTCTCTGTCATTTCCTCCCACATCTGAAAGCACAAGAGCTCCTACTCCAGATCCACATCACAACTGTAGATGTATAAACTAGGAATTTTTTTTAGTAAGAAAAAAAAGCAGAATGAAGAGCAGGATCAAAATACTATGTAAAGACAGATTTTGATAGACACATTTCTTAAGAGCAGTATGCAGCCTAAATAGATTTTAAGAAATTGTGACCTTACCTTTTTCGTTGTTGATGTTCAGAAACCAAAGTGTGAGACTGCATTTTGATGTCACATTTATCACCACCACTTCGCAATTGACAAAAAGGTAGAGGACTGGAAGAAACACAGTCTGAGCTTATAAATCCTTTTGATGCTGTGTTATTGTGCTTTCTTCATGCACATATCTATCCAGGTGAAGCCTTTTCTGGGGGCTAAGATAAACAGATGGAAACAGATATTTTAGAAATGTCCATGGTGGGCTTAGGAATACTTGCTAAAGGCTTCTCCTCTGATAAATCAGTTATCATTGAAGGGACCTAGTTGTGTTGGATGTCAGTTACAATTTAGTAAATTTTTAACCTGCTAACTAAGAGACCTGGGGCTGTGTGATTTATAAGAGGGTGTAGCCTTCTCTTTGGCATTTATTGTGGCCCTTTGTTCTGGACATATCCTAACTAAATTAGCGGGTGAGGTAAAGACTCTGATTTACTGTAATTTCTAAACAGATAAAAATGCTGAGCAGCTGCTAAAGGTTGTCTTTTAAAAAAATTATAAACTTTCAAATGATGAACTGCTTTAAATGAAATTGTGTCTTGAAAGTACTCAGGAAAAATCACAGCAAATGCATTCTAAAATGGAACTTCCGTGATCAAGAATGTTAAATTTTCTTAGAGATACAATGAAAATGTTATATTGGATATGTAATCAATGCATGTTTTCTTTCATGAAAATTGCTTTGAAAGCAACAATTTCATGGCACCTGTTGGATTTTCCTGTGTCAATTTTCATGACACCTTGATTTATCCATTTAGTTGTGTGTGAAGAATGAAAGGAAGTGTGTTCTGTTTTTTACAGGATGCCCTCTTAGCCGTATCTCAGACTGCAAGATTCAACACACACTTCCATAACAGAGAACATCTCCATCAAATCTGCAGGGATTTAGCCAAAGGAATATTCATTTTGAACTACTCAAGCTGCATATGAGACAAATTGAATAATCTGGAAAAGCTGCTTCCCTAAACAGACATGTCAGGAACAAAGAGCTGAGGAAGCAGGGAGACTGTGGACAGGTCAGAAATAGGAGGGGCCATAGCCCTTTGCAGCGGAGGTTTCAGGGACTGGCAAATCTCCAAACTACAACAGAAAGGTGTGGTCTTTTTAATTCTTTCCATTTTGGCGAAGTGGGATGTCTTTGCCATGTGGAAATATTCAAAGGCCAGCTGGGATATTGTTACATGTTTTGTAATATCAGTAAAAGTAAGCTGGCACAGGCTTTGGTTAGCACAGAACACCAGCTGTGTGGCAATCTGTGACCAAGGCCACACAACTTGGCTGATCCAAGCTGTGTTCTGCCCGCAGAGCACCCCATTTCCTAGAGGTATCTCCTGCTGGCTGAGGTTACCAGCTAGAAATAAGGTTTGCTCTTTGCTGCTGGGGAGATCTACTGACTTTTGAGACTCACCAGTCACAGAGTCTTGGCTTCCTACCAGCAGAAACTGAAAGCTGGTGAACTCTGTCATGGTACCACCTCCAAGTTTTCCTTCTTGACTTCTACCCATCTTTTGGGTAGGTAAACATAAAAGAAACAGAAAATGTAGTTTTTTAGGTGTCCTTTCTTCACTTGGCCAGGTAGAACTCCAACAAATCCTTTTCTTCTCCTGCCTGTGTTGCCCTAGTAATTTTTTCCTCAGGATAAGATAAGGAAAATATGTTAAATATTAGTAAGGAAATAATTTTAAAGGAGATTAAAAGACTAATCTTTAACTGCTCTGAGTATCAACTCCTTTATTCAAGATTTGCATCTTTAAATTGCTTAGGAACCCAAACGCTGTAATTTTACAGATATTTCTTTTAGAACGAGTTCTTTGCATTGAAGTCCTGCCGGCCTGTCAGCAGGGTGTGTGCGCAGGTGCTGCTGCAGTCGCTGCCAGCGCTGCTCTGCCCGGCTCCCTGGGCTCTGGCGCGGCCGGGTCTCCCTCTGGCGGCCGCTGCCGCTCCCAGCATTACATCTTATTTCTGAATATTTCCCTCTGGAATTGTTTTCTTAATGATCTTTAAAAAAATACACATGGAACTATTTTTTTTTTTTTTGTTACAAGCCTATCAGCCTTTTTAAAAGTGGCTCAGAAGTTAAAGAATGATATATTTTTTTTTTATGCATCCTTCGTATATATTTTTTTAATAAAGACTTACTGAGTGCCATGTTCAAGTGTCACAAAGGTTCAATTCTGGTCTGCTGTGAATGTTTTGGTCAATTTCGAGTAAACCAAATGCCTGAATGATGACATTAAAACCAGGATGCGAATGTAATGAGCTTACACAAATAATGAGAAAAGACTGGACAAAGCGGAGATGGACCTGCCAGATTTTGGCAAGAAAATTTACCTTCATAACATATTTTTTTGTTTGTTTATTCATAAAAGCGTTACCTGAGTGTATGTGATGCACAAGGCAGAATCATGCAGTCAGTGCTGTACAATCAAAACTATGCACACATGTACATTAAGGACCACTGACCACTTTGGCTTTACGTTGTACTGAGACTTTTGTCTTGATATAGCAGTGTCTGTAGCTTGAAATTAGTATTATTTGCTGGACTACAAAAGTTTCGTTTGTCTGAAGAGGTAATTTTTTTTCCCCAGAACTGCTGTACAGTATTATAGACATCATGATAACTTCTTGATTACTTTCTTTTGACTCTTACTACCATTGAATTTTAACCCAAAACCACTTCAAAGCCAAAGAACACGTTTTCCTCCTCTGTTACAGTATCATCTTTTTTATTGTTGCTCAGTTTAACCAGGACAGAGAAAAGCAACTGAATGGCTCAGGGCAGCTGATTTATGCTTCATTATTTTTTGTTCCACTGGCCAGGTCTGAGAGGCAGCAGCAAAGTGTGTGAAGCCTCAGCTTTTCTATGTAGTTCTCACATAGTGCCACCTAAATCAGTCAAGAGCTGTACATATTTAGACTTTCTTACAGTGGGGTAAAAATACTGAGATGTTGAAATGCAAGTTCACAGCTTGACTTGAAGACTCTAAAGGGTTGCAAATACTACCCATGACCATTAACAACTGAGTAATTGCTGTGGATAAAAATTGTGTTTCATTTGGCACCAAATCGCAATTGACATTATTATCTTTGAAATTCCTTAATTAAGAAGGAAATTCTTAAGTGTGTTGTAAACATTTCCAGATAAATATATACAATTGCTATTGTCTTCTAGCCTCTCACAGAGTGCCGAGAATAGATTGTTTTGGAGTTTCGTTACTGTGTTTAATTTCTGTCTGAATAAAAATAATTTTATTTCCATTGAGGCATGTCAAAATACCTTTGGTTAATTTTGTGTGATTAGATAAAGAAAAGCTGAGACCATCAAAGGTCTTAAGCCTGTAAAAAATTCTGATCTTTTTTCTGTCACTTGACTGTCACTGGAGAAACATGCACGATACTAGAGGAGACACTGCTCAGTGCTTAGCTCTGTGGCTTATGCTGCACAGATGCTCTCATTTGATTGAAATGTAAAAGCAATTTTTACTCTTAAAGGGAGTAGAATTACCTCAAATTGCCTCCTTCCATTATCTTTGAATTTTTTAAAAAAAAGCTTGCCTATCTGCCTTTTTCTTAGCGTCACTTCACTTTGGAAGTGATTCCAAAAGTATCCTGATTCCACTTTTCAGGGATGCATCTCTGGGCATAGTATAAAATATTTTTTTTCCTCTGTATATTGTGCTGTTAGGATCTCATAGAGAAGAATTTATAGTGTGTCTAGATAGGTAGTTTAGCTCAGATCAGGAATGTACTTCTGAAGCTAATCTGCTTGTCCCTGGTAAATGTGCTTTGATTCATATCATGGAGCAGTCTTGGGGTGCTTTATTGGATCTCTTTCAGATTAAACTGAAAGGACAATGTTTTCCAAGAGCATTTTCAATGCTCACTGACTGCATTCAGTCTCTAGTGGGACCAGATCTGTTCTTTTTTGAGATAAACCCTAATGAAATATTCATGGTAGCATGTCAGGTCATCAGCACCAACTGTCTCATTGCACAGTTCTGTTTCTAGTGAACCTCAATCCATGCTGATTCGAACACGGCCTCTGGTTTGTTGCTGTGGTTCCTTTTAGCAGAGATGGTCTCTGACTCTTTGGCCTTTAAAGTATTTGTGCAATGTCTCTTAACAATTACTCTTCTTTGGAGCAACACACCCAATTGCACTCTCCCTGTATTGGGGGGGAGGAAATCAATTCTTTGCCAGAGCCCAGTCTGAGATTTTACTGTCTGCACATCAGATTGTTCAGTGCTGAGGTTCTGCTTTGCTTAAACCAGACAAGCTGGAATCAGCTGTGTTTGGATTCAAACTATCCCCAGAATCAGAGTATTCCCCAGGTACTCTCTGGAGCTTAAGTTCAGGCTTGCCCCATCTACCTAAGTAGGGGAGAGGAAAGAGACGCAAAGGGAGGTGACAACAATAGCAACAGGCAAGTGGCAAAATCGATCATTCCCTCTTTACACCACATAAATAACCAGTTCTGGAGTCTTCTGGGGCAGATTTTCACTTCCGTATTCTTTCTTGCCTTTCCAAAAACCTTCTCCAAAAAAGAAGTGATACAGACTGATTTTCAGCCATGTTTCTTCACGTAGTATGTTTTTGATAAAGCTTGACTCTAGTGAGACTAAAAGATAAGTGTATTTCAGTCCTAATGGAACGCTTCTGGACTGACAGGGACTTAATGGTAGGGCAGTGTAGCAAATTTCTGGATTTTAATGAGATAAACAAAGTAGCTGCTCTTTAGATGATACTGTTAATAGGCTGAACTTGGTTAAATCAGAACAGAAGAAGTTTGCAGACTGAGGTACGTATACTGTGGAAAACACTAAGTTCAACACCAGTGACATAGCAAAGATTTGTAGGTATAAATCATAGCCAAAGATTAGGAAATTGAATTGTTAATGCTTCCTCAAGTCTGGTTTCGGTGTGGGTATTTTGTGTTTGTTTGTTTGTTTGTGGGTTTCTTGTTTGGTCCTGTCTGTCCTGTGCGTTGCCTGTGTCCCCCTCCTGCCTCCCCACCTTCTCCATCCCTTTTTTTCCCTGCTCTGTAGCAGTTCTCTGTAGATTACAATGAACTCTGGAACACAAAGTGCATAAAAGTCAAATCTCAATAGATTGAGATCAAAAATCCTCATTAAATGGGAATACCTACAGGACAGTTCAAAGAAGTTTTGAGTTGATCCTTGTTTTCTGAATTTTATTGTGATTTAACAATTATAGTTTTAAATTATGGTCGAAGCTAGCACTCATTAATATATCAGAGGTCGATGTATCTCTAGCACCTAAGAAAAGGAAGTGATAAGAAAATAATCCTCCTTAAGATTTGATGCAATTATTCTATAGAGTTAGGATAATCTGTGGTAAAAGTACTCTCCAATTAAAAGTTCAGTCCAGGCAAATGGCTTGAACTGAGCTCACAAAATACTTGATGTGCTTTTCAGATGTGAAACATGCTAGTAACTTTTGTTTCTCACTGGAACTCTTAAGCAGGAAATAAACTTCACAGAGATGCTGTTGTAAGCAGTGTGTTATTAACTCCTCTTTCCAGCTGAATGAAGCTGTGAAGAATTTGGAATAAAACTGAGCTGTCTTAATGAAACAACATTTAAAATATTGTATTATCTACCAACCTAATAGTTGCTTCAATATTTTGCTTTGTTAACTGAAAAGCATTAAAAACTTGAAACCACTATGAAGGATGTCATAACAAAAATATTAATGAAATCTGCTGACCTCCAGATACATGTTCCCATGTATAAATACCAGGGCTCTTTAACTGACAGCTATTAAATATTGTGGTTATATTGGCTGAGTTAGCAGCCTCAGCTGCTGGCTGGCATTCAACATTGCCAATGTTTTTCTCTCTTAGCTATAAAAATGGGGGTGGGGGAAGGAAGAGAGCCTTAATCCAGTTTTTACTAGTGGGAAAGTGCTTAAGATGCAAATGAAAAACTCTCCTATTCCCTCTTTCAATATGTACAGCAAGTGTATTCAGCCTGTCCTCACCTTCCTCCTGTAAAAAGAAATTTATTACTTGAGACTGAGCTGTGCAGATTTCTGTGCTTCTCAGTGGTTGTGCTACAATATAAAGATCATAGATCTCATTCCCCTGTAAGGACACCTCTTCCTTTCTGCAGCAGAAACTCATTAATTTTAATATACATCAGTGAAGCAGCTGAGCAGGCTTTGAGGTGTCCTTCATAGCAGCATGTTCTGTTGCTTCTGCACCACTGAGTTCATTGTTGTTTTATTAATAAAGCAAGGAGGAATACAGTGTGTACAGTCCTAATGCTGTCTCGCTCAGCTATCACAGGGCATCAGCACTCTTCAGAAACAGAGAGACTGCTTGAAAATTGAAATGAAACATTCTTTGTTTTGTTTAATCCCTGAGTGAGGAACATGGGCCACATATTTCTACATAGTTTGCTTCTTTATTTTCTTCTTACTCTACAGTTACACAGGTCAAAGCTAGGAAAACTGGTTGTGTAAGAAATAAATATAATGCTATATAGGGCCAATATATGACTTGTCTGCATTTCTTCTACCAGCAACTGTATGAAAGGTGTTTCCTCAAGCCTCCAATATTTAACTGTCCTGACATGAGTACTTCTAGATGTACATATTTACTTTCTGTGTTGCTTCATTAGGATTGATACTTCTCTCAAACTTTGGGAGCCCAGTTCCATTTCTGCCAGTTCCCTAGAGGGTTTGAAAGTCTCAGCCCACTTCTGCCAGGGTGCATAAAGAGCAGTGAAGATTTTTAAGAGAGGCATGCAGTGGTGCTCAAGACCTGCATGTATTGGTTCAGGTCCAATTCAGATTTGAATTCAGAATGGAGGTTTGATACAGCTGTCTCGCCACTTTGTCCTGCTTCTGTTCTGTCATTGCAAAAATAAATAGCAAATACAGAATCTGTAAATTTCAGCACACTGCCATTTGAAGTTAGTACTTAGGCAAAACAAGTGGTTGCTTCCGCACATCCAAGTATTAGGCATGTTTTTACTTTGTTCATTAAAGAAGTGTCTATTTAATTTCAGTTTTGATTCTGTAGGTTTTCTCAGGACTTGGATGTGAAAATTAAAACCAAGCAGCCATTTTCAATGTTTCTAAGACCACACTTTCCAGCTTCTTTCCTCTTTTTAGGTTCACCTCCCCTTAAAGTCCCTATGTAAATTTGCCTTTTCTTCTGGTTTTCCCTAAGACTTGTTCATTCTAATTTATAGGCCTCAATGTCTCCTTTGTATGCAGTAATTCCTGTATCCTAAAAAATGTGCATCACAAGCTCCAGCAGAGCCTTACTTAACCTGCCTCTCCTGTTTCATGGAAAAGAATGAAGGAGAACATATTGGAATGTCTCCTCATGCTGCTGTCTCCTTATGGTGATTGATTAGTGTCCTGTCAAGAACTGCATGCCTTGATTGATGTCTGCTGTGACAGAGGGATGTGCTGTGATTGTTTGTTTGCAGTTCATGTATGACAGAAATGTTCTGTGTAGCATCCCTCTGTTTAGCTCTTGGAACTGGGGTGTGGCTGGGCAGCAGAGAGGCGACCGTGCTCTCCTGTCCTTGTTACCTACAGAACAGGTCAGGTGAATCCTGTAACAGGCAGACAAAGCAGCTGAGCATGTTTTGCTACGCAGATTTTGCCTGGCATGCACAGAGACGGGGGGCTCCTGGGAAGATCAGAGTGGACAAAAAGCCAAGCATTGGAAATGCTCAAGGAAAATAGCCTTTCCTCAGAACCCAGAGTGGTATGCTGCAATCTAAAGATGAAGCAAAGTTTATCATATGTATTGCTCTTCCCCATGTCTGCATTAGTGCCAAAGCTTTCATGGTTCCCTCAGAGTTTTACCTGCCATAAGAAATCCAGAGTTTAGCCAGATGAATGCCTCTGAAACTTTACACAGTACCCTGGCTGCCAGACGTAAGAGAAGGAGGTGAAGGTTGTGATGTCTTGGAAGCAGTGTGGCCTTGGATCTGTGTAAGCTGATTGGAAAGCTTCTGTCACCTTTTATCACTGCCCCATCAGGCAGAAGATAAGATTTGCTTTGGAGTAAGTAAACAACCTGTGTATATTTAAGTAAATCACTGGGAGAGTTGGTTAACACCCTTTCACTGTAGGAGGAGAGGTGTTTTCCATGACCAAATGTCTGCATTCCATAAGTTAGAAGGGCATAGTCAAGATGCTGGTGGCTGGCATGCTACAAGTAACTGGCTTGCTCTCAAGAAACCTCTGCTAGATGATTGAAGAGATTTAGAATCAGAATAGTATGTTGGAGTATGAAAAGGCACATAAATTAATATCATCCCTCCATTTTGAGTGCTCAGTCAGGCAAAGGGAGCTGGATGCCTGGCCCAGAGTCTGGGTAAATATTCTGGGAGTGCTAGCTGCAGAGAGGTGGTTACTGCTTGAGAAAAGGTAAAGTCTTACTGTGAAAGATCATCATGAGAAGCATTGAAGATATGTACCCAAAGAGAAATTCAGGCCTGGAGATAACTGAGATTTAGAAAATGTCAGGTTTTATGAAAAGAGCCAGATGATGGCAGCATAGAATGCAGCAGAAAACCGGGAAAATTCCTGGGTTAAGTAGCAAGAGACCTGCCCTTGAAAAATGAGTCAGGGATCAACCTTTTCATCTAATCCTCCACTTCAGCAATGGCTTTTGAAATATAGGTTTATAGTTCTGAAAAGAAGAAAAGAAAACTGTGGTTTTTTTTTTTCTGTGTAACTGTGTTGGTCTTTCAAAAGCTATGCAATAAATCAGCTCAGAAATCTTTTCTGTGTGGCATCAGAGATAAACAGTTCTGCTTCAACCTTTCAGACCCTGAAGTCTTGTATTCTGTCCTCAGCTGCATAAATTCTTCTAGCAAGTCCTACCCTCCACTTTCTTAATTTCTTGCCCTCAGGACTTAATCTATAGCTACTGAAGCTCCAAAGGATAATTCAGAATATATCTCTAGATATAACAGGAAACATAAACCATGTGCATGTTATTTTTCCAAGGGGAAAGCTTAACAACACGTCTGAATCAAAGATGATTGACTTGGACATCTAAGAAGCTAATACCTTTTTTTATTGTGTGACAGAAAAGTGCTGTCTCTGTGGCAAAAATATCAGCCTGCTTCTTCCTGGAGCACTGTTTAGTGGTATTGGCAAAGGACAAGTTGATCACTGGGCAAGGATTGCTTTCTTCAGATCTCCTGGTCATGAAAGAAGAGAGTTGGGTTTTTAACTCTTCAGAATTGCTTCTGCAGAAATATCCATGCAGTCCTGGAGAAGCAAGCGTGTGGCAGAGCCCTTCCAGGACATGTACTGTTAGGAAGTGAAGACACTGAAGCAACACAAAGTCACAGCACACTCACAGCTGCTCTGAATATGACTCACATCTATGTTGATACAATCTAGAAGTGAGATTGCACCTCTGTTTGTTGGTAATTCTCAATTTTGGGAGAAGTTCCACAAGCCAAACTGCTCCAATGGTTTTATTTGAATACTTATTGAAAATGTTCCCTTCACAAGCTTATAGAAATAGTTTCCTGGATAAGCAAAAGATGAATGCTGTAATGCACTTAAACATTGACTGCTTTTTTGACAAGAGAGACCACTGAATTAATGCTTGTTACATCCGCAGGCTCCTCAGTCTCCTTGGGGTTTAATTAGAAATTTCAAGGACATGGGTACTTCACAATGCTGAACATTTACAGAAAGAAGAGGTGCTGCAAAGAGGAATGGAGACTGCAGCAGATTCTGAGTTTCTGGGTGGAATGAGAGTGCAATGTGTTTTAAGTTCAACTGATTTCTGGAATGGCAAACTCTCATTGCTGCCTTGACAAGCTCTGGCTCTACAGATCTCAGTTACTGCACCTTTGACCCTCGTTTCTAAGCAGAACTGGCTCTTTTGCCTGCATTTCTGCCACCTAAAAAGGAGATAGTCTCCTATGGAAAGCAGGGATTGTCAAGCCCTGTTTCACTGGGCTACTTTGAAAAGCACTAAGAACAGTAACACTTATCCTTGTATTTGTGGCAACACCGTCCTTGGGACTGCACTCATTGTGAGTTTCTACCCCAGCACTTGCAAAAGACAAGATCCTTGCTTATTCTTGTTCTATTAGCTGTGATAGTAAATAAGGGCATTTGAGCTAGAAAAAAATAAAAGAGGATATTTCCTTGTGAAACCTACCCAGGACAGCTCCATCTTATAGCAAGAGAGCATGTTGCAGAAGAAAGTTGACTCTCACTTCTGTTCCTGAGAGATCTTACAAATAATAGGGGTCTAATGGGTTGCTCTAGCTGGTAAAAGCAAATTCAAACCATTCAGTAGCACTGGTAAGGAATTTCTAGAATTCCCATATGCAGAGAAGCGACACTGTTCTAGCCTATGTGGAATAAAACAGGAAGGTGAAAATAATGAAGAAAGAAGAAGAAGAAACAAGATACCTGCTGCTACTTATTGTTCAATGCAAACTAAAATCCTTACCAAGAGAGACAAATTGCTTAATATCCATACAGTACTTTGAAGATCTAAAGTACAGTAAGTATTATTACTATTACTTTTGCTACAGCGAAGATTGCTCTTCTAAATAGATATACTGAGTTTGATCTTTAAAACATTGTATTAAAAAGGCCTGTGTGAAATGTTTCTGAAAAGGAACGAGCGCTACAGTACATTTACCAACACAGTAATAAAGCGTTTGCAATTAGGCCCGCCGCTTATACGGGCGCTGAGGAAAGGAATTTCTGAGTCAGCATGTGGTGCCATTAAACATATTTAAGTTTAATAACAGTCTTTTCACATCCTTTTAGTGCATGTGATTATACAAATGAAAAAAGGAAAATTGCTCCTAGGGGTAACAGGGCACTGTGTTCATGTCATTCTACACCTCTGGTTGTAAGCACTGCCATCAGGAGGGTGAACAAAGCATGACCATGAAAATGGGCATCATAATTGTGGAGGATACTGCTAGTGCCCATTTCTCAGGAATGCCAATTAGTTGCATGTCAGGGGTAAGCACACAGAACCTCAGTACGTGGCTGTGCTGCTCCCCCTCAGAGATCTACAATTCTATTAATGAAATCTTCGGTGTCTTTCCTGACCTATAATTTTCAAGTACTGGTGTGTCTGCAGGAAAGTTTCTCTCTGCTGTTATTCCTTTGAAATTAACAGGAATATCTGGACAACGGATCTTGTCACTTTCAATTTTAAGAGTTTGAACAGCTTCAAGAAAAGACTTTACTCCTAATTAGCAGCAAGTTTAATACACAAAAGTTTTGCAGCTGTCACCTGGCTGTGCTGAAATACATTGCACTCTTGGTTATGAAACACTGCAATGCTGGAACCAGGAAAAGACCTGCTGGTCATTTACTATAGAATCAGTAACATTGTCTTTATCTTTTCTGAGATAAGAAGGACTGCTGTGGCTAGGCTATGAAGATAAACTTGATATTAAGACTGCTCTGACTTTGTGTTACCAGGCCTAGATTAGTGTGGGTGGGCAGAAGTTCTTAGAAAATCAAAAGCTTGGACCTGGCAGCTGAACTTTCTGGATTCTTTGAAAATTCTTGTTTCAAAAATCTCTTTACATAAAGCTATGTTTCCAATTTCATTTTAAGTGCAGTCAATAATTTTGTAGCAAGTTCTTCGGGGAGCTCTACAAATATACAACATAAATTACGTTGTATGTCTACTTAATATTCTTTTGATTTGTAGAGCAGCATTTAGAATTGCCTTCTTACAGCAGATAAACATAATACGAATATATCTACAGCACATTAGACAGATTTCGGGCTGAAACAAGGTTCAACCTGGAATTAAGGTTGAAAGAAGGTAACATTTTCAACTAATAAACCTCACTAAAGGAATTTTACATAGTTTCATCTGGAAATCATGAGACTGTTCTTTGCTGACCCTGATGCATGTTGCAATCTATCACATTTTCTATCTCCTACTGTTCATCTTCCCTAAGATGGATAGAAAGAAAACTATATTGTATTTGAAACAACTGTTTTTTCTTGATTATTCTTACTTCAGTAGTGACATTCATTACAGTATTGGAAAATGTCCAGAGCCTCCCAAACCCCTTCCTATAACAAATACAAAAAATAGTACCGCTTTTCTTGGCTACATTGCCTTCTGGGACACCGAGATTAAGATGAGTTATACACATTTACTCTGCATATTGTACAGTGAATATCTGCAAAACTAAAATGAAGTTATCCACTTAGTATTCTGTTCTATTTCCAATGTCTGTATTTGAAGATCATTTTATCAGAGTTGCACTTACCAAAAGGAATAAACTACTTTTCATAAATTATTACTTTACATATAGGGTGAAACTCTGCAGACTGCAACTGACTTGTAAATAGAACTTGTCCACCTGTGCTCCTCTCACCATTTCAGTTTGCTATGACTTTATTTTTCACAACTAATTAGAAATTGTTCCATAGCATTACTGTGTGCTATTATGTATTTCCAAGTTTTACCCCAAAGGTATTTGTACTTCAGTTCTGAGTGAAATTCTTCCTGTGCAGTAGGTGATTTGCAGGGTCCTTTGTAATATTTGTTGATAAAAGGTGCTATGTAAATTATCTTTGCCACCATATGGCCTCTTCATGTTCCCAATTTAAATCCACTGGGAAAAATCTCTCGGCAACATCAACAGAAGCACATCTGGTCCACACACAGTCTATGACAGAGTATTCTTTTGGTCTGATTAGTCCTTCTACACAAGTTCAAATGTATTAGGCATGAGAAGAAGAAACAAAGCTTCTCAAAAATGAAACCCACTCTACAATGTTTTTGAGATATGCCAAACACTGTTCTCAGGAGAGATCAGAATTACAGGCTTTAAAGTAGCTTGGTCAGAGTGAAAATGGCTTGTAAGGGCATAGCTTGCAAATCATCTGGACTTTCAGGTCAGCAGTTTGCTGCAGAAATGCTCCAGATATTGCACATTAAAAGACAACATTCTAGGTTTTACTAGGTTCTCCTTTTCCCCTGCTGCTGACCACTGGTGCACTGATACAAAAATAAGTGATGATTCTTGGTACAGTTACGTTCTGTGATGCTTTCAGATGAGGGAAACAAGTACTTACCCATGGGATATGCTGATTATCATGCCTGCAATGCAGGCAGAGTTTTCTTCTACTGCTTACAGAAAAGCATGCCAAATTTGTGTCAGTGATTCTTTCCATTGCAGCCTCTTGCAATCTGAAAACATTTTCAAGATAAAAATGACAATGCCAGTGAGAATGAACCTTGACAGTAGTATAATGAAATGTGTGGGAGGGAACACTCAATCTGCAGACTTTGAAAGAAAATTTTATTCCACCTCCAGTCCTGCAAGATGTGGTATTGGACCAAGGACTTTCAGTACAAGTAGCAACAGCATACAGTCTAATTCACGCACAGTGAGAATAATCTCTTCTTGTGCATGCAATATTAATACTCCAGGGTTTTCTCCATCTGTTGTCATGTATGCTTAAAGTGTACCTCTTCGAGGCAGGAAGCGACTTTATTGTTTCATGCATTCACTTGTGCCTAGCACAGTCAGACATTCTTAGGGGGATATAATCACTACTGTAGTACAAATAATATCTTTTTCTCTTGAAGAAGTCACAAGAATGAAGGAATTCTATTACCCCAAGGTATGAGCTGGACTTGATGGACCTTTCCAATTTAGCATATTCTCTGATTCTGTTTAAGCTACTTCCTAAAAATAGATGGATTTTTATAACTGAATGCAAGTATAGAAGTTACCTATTACTTTGCTATAACGAAGATCCAGATTTTCATGTAATATAACTTTTGCAAATGCACTGACAAATGTACCAGACTAGCAGAAGAGATTTTCAGTACTGGTGGGAAGATAAAACCAATAATAATGGTATATGTAGTGAAGGTAGGGAAAGGAAACTGGGCTTCCTGACAGCCCTCAGCTCTGAGGGGATATACCACACATGATTTATAAAGCATGATTTCTCTTATAAAACCCAGGCAAAAGCTCTTTAACTAGTTCTTTAACCCTGAGTGCTAAGAAGCTGGAATGCAATTCTACAGCCATGCCAGGAGGAGCATTCCTGTTTGTAATCCTGCTGCAGTAAAGAAGGCAACTCTCAGGATTATATTGCTGTGGGTTTATAGTGTTTTGGGTGAAATTTTAGTGAATTAGAGGTATTAATGACTAAAAGGAAAGGGGTGATAAACTTTAAATGGCTTGAAGTAAAAAATGGATTATTGTCAGTTTTAAAGAAATTCTCTGAGTTTCTAAATATAAAATTAGAGGATTTAATGGCCCTTTATAGATCTTATGTGTTAACCATATTAAAAAATCCAGCAAAGATTAAAAAATATTTAGTTGCACAAAAGGAGGGTTTTTTTCTCTATAGAGCACCTTCTAGAAGAAAATTTGATCCAAGGCTGCCTCTTTTTTCCCGTCTTATTATACTGAGTACCCTCAACAATTAATTCAAAGCTGTTATTTTATAGTTTATGAATAGGTCACAGATAAGAGATTAGACTCCTGTTTGCATATTCACTTATCCTTTCTTGCCCTGCTAACCTGTACTCTCTCAAGTGAGTGGTGAGCATTTTTCCAGCAGTGTGTGCTGGAAAAGCAGAGGAAAGAAATACCTAGCTTGCTTGCTGCTCTGTTGAAGTATGTTTGTGTTTGGCTGATCTGAGAGGAGAATTACATTGCTCATCAGGGAAGGCAAGATGTGTGTTTGTGTCTTTTTGGTGGTGAACATGTCTTTCAAACGTATTTCATTAAAATATTTCCTCCTGGGATGAAAGTGCTTTTGCAAAGAGAGACTGCTCAAAGGAGAGAGGAAATTGGAAAATGGACGTTTCTTCCAGGAAAACATTCAAGTAATTTTTTTTTCTTTTAAGGACTTTTTTCATCCTGAATTAAGATAAAAAGCCAACAGTTCACAGTCTCTCTTGGGGTAAAAACTCTGTTTTAGGAGAACCAGTTTGGAAATTTTGGTGCTTCTTTAGTTGCTAACAGGCAATACAGCTGCCAGCTGGGTATGGTTTTATTTCTCAAATTCCATTCATTTCTTTCATGCATGTGCTTTTTAGCTGATGGTATATTTCTTTCATTGTAATTTTGACCAGCTCAAATAGTTAGCCAGGGTGGGATGGGATTAGGAATGTGAGTGAAAGACTGCAATGACTCATTTCACTACGGAGACTTCAATTCAGCTTGCTTGAACTGTAAGGGATCACGAAAATTTCAGAAAATTCCTAAATGAAGGGCCCTTCGGTGAGTGGGGAAAACAGGCACTCACCATCAAGGAGAACCAGGAAAGTTTTGTCATTCCTAAGCGGTGCATGTTTCACGTCACTGGGTTCCCCAAAGCGCCCCGAATGTTCTCTGTCCTGTGTCTCTCCGCACCAGGTGTCTGTGCGGCGCGGGGCTGAGGGGCGGCCGCCGTGAGGGGAGGCCGGGCCGGCTCCGCAGCACCCCCAGCACCCCCAGCACCCGCAGCCGGGCGCGGCTGAGACCTCGGGGAAGCTGCTGGTGCCTCTCTGGAAGAGTAGTTAAGGGCAAAATGCCATAAAGGTGGTGAGCAGTGAGGAACAAACGTGGTAAACAGCCCTGCGACCGCCGAGGTCAGAAAAGGAGGGGAGGAGGCTGTGCTCCAGGCCCCAGGGCACAGATCCACGCCGTGAATTGGAATTGGAGCTCCATAACGCAGCCAGCAGGTTCCCTCGCGTCTCTCCGACGAGGTGAGGCACATGTCTTTCTAGCGCTTGTTTGCTACAAGCCATGGCAAAAAAATATCTCAGGCATGGGAGAGCACATGTCCTTCTGAAGGAATTAATGTGTATTCTTGCCTGAATCTTTTCATATGTGTGTTTGTATTTTAAATCTTCTGAAACAAACAAAAAAGAGTGGTTGCCTAGGAGACAGAAAATATACAAGTATTAATGATATTTCATTATTGAACTCGGTCATTCACTTTTTGGTCATAATTCTTAAAGCACTTGGAGTCTGATGAGATAGTCAACCCGATCATCCCCACTAGGCATTGCCACAAAATCTCTGCCGGGAGTTTTCCGGAAAGTGAATTCACTGCCACTCAGGCTGCAGGGAGTGAGAGCCCAGCCACAGACCCCAGCCCGCAGTGAAAACACAAAGCAGGGCCCAGTACTAGAAGGGAAGTATTTTGCTTAGTTACAGTTTCTGGTCACTGTCCTGAGTACAAATAGCCCTCAGCCTCCTCTTACTCTGCTTTTCCAAAGGCAGTGTGGTATTTAATTAGCTACAGTTTATTTTTACAGCGAAAACAAATATTTGCAATTTACTTTGTCGAGTACAACATGTTAGATCTGATATAGCCTAAAAGAATGTGAGACCAAATTTTTTTCTTTTTTTTTAGATTTCCACATGCAGCTCCTGCAGAATTTAACATGGTCTGGGCCCTGAGGAGTCTTCTCTGCAGCCTAGAAGTGGGACAGACCTGTGCTGTCTCTAGTCCACCTCAGAAAGGTTGCTCCAGCTTCCCAGGCTGCTTGTAAGAATGCAGTGTTGGACTATCTGCCTCTTCCCTGATCATGTCAAGTAAACTACTTATGCAGTGGCTGGCCCAACCAAACAACTTTTAATCATGGTAGTGTGTTCGAAGTATCACCAAAAAAAACCAAACCAAACCAAACCAAACAAAAAAACCCCAACAACAACAAAAAAACCCCAAAAACCAAAAAACCAAACTTTCTCTCCTTGCAAAGCTTCCTACTTATTTTCTGTGTGCAGTTGCAATATTAAAATCAGTGTTATTAGTCACCTGAGTATATGCTGAGTGTTTGACATAAACAGGGATTGCAGAATCAGGTCCTCGTCTGAATGACTGAGAATATAAGTTGTATAAATCAGCGGCTAAATCAATTACAGTCACTGTAAACTGATGTTTGGAGATGAACCAAAATCCTTTCTGTTTTTCGAGTTAAAAAGAGTGAAGTTTTTTCTTTTTTTTTAATTAGACTTTACAGCTCTTAACTTGTACCCTTGACAATTTAACTGAACTTATCCAAACTGAGATCTCATCAGATTTTAATTGTGTGGTTAGAGCATAATTAAGATAAGCCATCCAACAGCCTTAAAACTACAATCCTTTGTATCCCAGTACTTGGAATTCATAAAGACATATAGTTCCTAAATGTTTCACCACAAATTAGTCTGGATTGGATGCTTAAGTAGAGAAAAGGTTGTGCTGTGGTAATACACAGTCATAAGAAATTGTTCTTTAAATATTTTGGTTTTAGACTGCAGCTGGCAGTTCATCTTCATCTGCAACCTACCATTTCTTACCGAGATTCTGATCAGTCAGGGACATTATGTAGTTCTGTGGCACATAACCTGAGGCATTTTCACACGGCTCTGCAGGGTAGACCAATTTGATTGCAACTTGTAAATTCACCACTTAGGCAAACTGTTATGTAACTGCAGGAAGATGTCTTATCTCCCTTTGCCCTAAGCTGTCACACATGGCTGGATTCTTGGTGACTGCAAAACATTTATTGAAGGCAGTGGAAATTGTGCTGCTCTATACCAGCTGAGAACCCAGGCCAAAATGTTTGTGGAAATCATAAAACCTCTGCTACAGTTTCTGATATTTTTTGCTACTTTAATGTTTTGTTCTTATACATGCCTTTACACTGATTTCTGATTTATACTGTCTGGGTGCTAACAAGATTGAGCTTTTCTATCAGCTTGCATATATAGGTACATGTTCAAAAGTAATTCTTGCTCTCTGCAGTGGGAAACCAAGGAAAGGTGTAAGAATTGTTGTTTTTTTGGCAGATGTTGTCAGGAATGAATGGCACCACCACAGATGCACCTGAAGAAAGTGGGACTGGGCTCTGGCTGCTGCTGAGCCTGATCTGGTTTATCAAGATGCCAGTGGTGGCTCCTGGAGCACGAGGAGGTGAGTGTATTCCAGTGTCACACGCCAGCCAAACATTGTTACCTCAGTGGCTCAGGTGTGCTGAGAGACTGCAGTGCTGCTGTTTTCACTGTCAGTTTGGTGAACTGAGCGAGGCTGAATGATTTTTCCCACCTCCACTACAGAGCTGGGGTAGACAAGAGCAGAATGTGCTGCCTACATCCATTAGTGTCTACAGCACCTGGAGTTTTGGAACAGGAGACACCTGAAAGGCCACTGGGTGACCTGGCTATGTGGAGGAGTTTAAGAGTACACAGAACTGTTTTGAGTTTAAACGGGATGAAGGAACTGAGGTTGCAGTACCTGAGTGTCAAAAATAATCTAAACATGGCTGAATGTGCTGAAGAGGTTAAAATTAGCATTTACTTGCACTGGTAGTATCTTATCTTGAAACTCTTGGAAGATATCATTCAGTGAGAGTAGAATTGCAGCAGTTAAATGGATGGCAAGTGTTAATACTTTTAAGGCCTTTGATTCTGCTTTTTTCTTCCCACCTGTCAGATCTGAAGTGTTTTTTCAGCTACCAAGCTGTAACCCCCTGCAGGTCTGTGCTACCATCTTTGTAGATCCTTCTAGAAATAAAAGAAAGGAATTTATGTAATCTTTAAGTGAAGAAACTCTCATGCTATAGATGTTGCTATATCTTGAACTCCTACTAAAACACCACTGAATAATAAACACTGTATGTTTATATATATGTATATAAAATTTACTATCCATTCTCATTTAATCATAAGTATTAAATATCTATCTGGAATAGAAAGGATATTTATTACAATGTGAATATTCTGCTTGTGATCTTTCAAGTTTTAGATAAAGCAATTATTTTATTTAATTATTTGGATTAGGCAGTTATTTTATTAAATAATAGTACTGAGTTTTTTCCCTTAGTATTCAATTAAATAATTCGTATATTAAGTGACACACATCCTTTATCACGAATAGCATTGTAAGAAAGGCAGTGTAATTTGGGGTTGCGTTGCAGAAATGTGAAACCAATAGACCCGCGGCCTATGCTCCCACCAGGGGGCAGGACGAGACAAAAATTAAGGAGTGTTCCTGGGGACAAACTCAACAGCTCTGCTCAACATCAGTTTTTGCAAAGGCACAAGCTCTGCAGCTGTATGACTATCTAGTGAAAGAAAGCAAGTCTTCTGTTTGGTTGGTTGTTTTTGGTTGTTTTTTTTTTTAAGGGAGTTGTGTAAACAACGCTTGGTTTCCGCTTCAGTGAATATATACATATCACTGCTTCTGAGATACTGTATGTCCTCAGAAACTGAACTCCTATGATCTATTTACAGAAGCACTTTTTAACTATGTAAAGCTATATAATAAATCTGTTTGTTTCACATTTGTAAAAAATTTGTGCATTAAATCCCCTCTGCAGTGTTTTAGCTATCGTTTTTCTTAAACCAAATTGGAAGATAATCCTAGACACTGCAATTCAAGATTGCAGCAGCATATTGTTCTTTGTAAAAACAATGTAGTAAGAGCCTGAGGCTTGTGATATGCCCAGTTACAGGAGAATTCTGACGTCTTAAGTGTTTCTTGTGTCTAGGAATAATGCAGAAGGCAGCCTACTTTCTAAGATACTGCAGTGACCCACTTGTGCTATGATGGGAGGAGATCACTGACTGAAGGTTGTTTAGCCCAACCTTAGCTATGAGGAGCAAAACCCAGTGCAAAAACTAGGTTTGTTCATGAAAGTAGAAGCACTTGTAATGAATGCTGTTCATAATTAATTATAGCCTAATCCCAGATGATTTTTGTACTCATCTCAGAGCAAGAAGATTGTGAGAGACTTTTTAGTAATTACACCACAAAATTTAATATCTGTAGAAAGTGAGAATCATCTGAGACTAGAAATATGTCAGCTAGTTACCAGGCCATTCCAAACCCACAGCTGAGGTGTGAAACCTGTAGCAGGTACCTGTGGGTTGCTAGCAGTCATGATTTTACATGTGTATTACCAGAGGTACAAATTGTGAGGCACCAGCAACTATGCTGAGAGGAAGTGGGTTTTCATCCATCATACCTTTGGCAGTGAAAAAGCAACTTAAAATGGACCATATACTTAGCTTTGCTGAAGGAAAGGCTTAAGGAATGTGTTTTAGCAGTTACCAGCAAAGCAGTGCCCTCCATGTTTAAGATAAAGAGATCCTCTTTATGACCTCTAATTAAAGACTCCAATAACTTGAGTATCTCTGGAGTTTTTGTTTTTCATTTAGACTTTATGCTTCAGTGTTGCCTTTGGCTTGAGAGATAAGTTATTCAGGTAGGTCAGCTTTGTCAAACAGGTCGTTAGAATAAATGCAAACAGATGTGGACAGTCTGAATGCTCAGGGGTGTAAACATCTCCACGGAGACTGATATATACTATTTCTTAACTATCACTTCTGAATTGAAACCGTGAATCTCAGCACTGTGCTTTGCCCTGTCAAAACTTAAACAACTGCTTTGGGTGATTGGTGGGTTGTATTGAAGAAATTATTTACAGGAAGTGACCACAGAGCAGGAGTCAAGTAGCGCCTCTGTCACAATGACATGTTTGTGATGATCTGCCAGTTCTCTTCCAAAGCTGCCAGAGGCTTTGAGTGTGTTTCTTCTATATATCCTTGGGATGTTTTTCTCATTTCATAAATCAGAGCTATATGGAAAAAAATGAGAAGTCCAGAGTCTGGAATGCTTCATAATCTATACATTTGAGTGTACACAGACTCACAATGTCATGCAGGCTGAGTAGGACGCAGCATCCAGCCCAGCCCACTTCTCACCGCATAATCTATATTGAGTTCAAAGTAGGTTCCTCAGGTTTTTGAGACTTCCAAGTCTGGAGACTTCTGGGGCTCCCTGGACAACCCATTGTACTGCTTCCTGTCCTCTACTGTCAAAAACTATTTTCCTAACCAAGTCAGAACCTTCCATTTTAGTTTGTGGTAAGAAAAGGCACAAAGAAGTCAAGCAGTATACTTAATGTTAAATACTTAAGTTGCATCTTAAGTAGTTAAAGTGAGAATTCTGACAATTAGAGTTGGGATATGAGTAAAATCTGAAAAAATAGCCACCTTCAGAATATTTTAGATTGAGAACGATAAATAACTTTTCTAATCTTGATAATATTTTTCTTCTAACTACTGGACCTAAAAACTGTCAAGCATGAGTTTAAAAGGAATCTGGATTTCAGTAGCAATCAGAAGATGTAAATAAAATTATTTCTTATGATGAATTAGCTTCTATCTAATATTTTTCTAGACTTCATTGGATTGAAACATTCTAAGAGACTCTTGGCTTCTCAAGTATTTTTCTAGCATTTTTTAATACAGAGAGAAGCCTTACAGGATGATTACTGCTGAGGGTTTATGTAAGAGTAGACAACCTTTCCTCAAAGAAATCTTTGCTTTAGAGCAGTGACTTGAGGAAGCCTAAGTTGTTCTTTTTAATCCTAGTGTTGATATTACTATGAACTGTATGAATTCTTCCTATGAGAACAAATATACAGGAAAAAAATGTAAGAGATTATATGTAATCTGGTGTGTTTTAAGGAAGAAAGACCTCATGGTCAGCACTCAAAACTTGTGTGAGGATAAACCAGATCCCAAAGGAGGAATATGGAGGGGAAAAGCAGCTCCAAAAATACCTGTAACAGAGCTAAGAATAATTATTTAAATTTATTTTTACATTCAGTGACAGTTATTTTTGTACTGCAAAGAAAAAAAAACAGAGCAGGGACTGCTCTTTCTCTTTAGGTGCCTGTGTTTGTGTTTTGATTTGATGCTTTACTAGCTTCCTTCATCTCCTAAGGTACAGGCAGTCTGCACAAGCCCAATCAGAGAGAAATTCTCTGTTTCTTCCCATATCTGTAGACTGATCTTGGAGTAAGGAAACTCTTATAATTTGGGACTAGTCATCTGCAGCTTCAGTAGACAGAGAAAACAATCCAGGGTGTACAGACTGCAGGGAGGGCCTAAAGCCTCAGTATTCCTGCGGCCGGGAGGAGAAAGAGGGAGCACTGCACACCTCCCATAAACATGGACTCTCATTAACTGGAGGAACATGAGGGAACAAAATCTGGTAGATTTCCAGATTATCCTTGCTAAATCCCCTGCTGAGCATTACTTTGCATGGTTTGGAAGTTAGCTGATTCTCACTGTTTGGGAATTGGAATCCAGGCCTGAAGAGCTGCAGATTTGCACTTGGCAAGACCGCCGTGCGTTCCGCTGTGTTCAGTTCCTCCCTTTGTGGTCTGATGTGGCTGTTTCAGAGCCCTTCAGCTGTGATTTCACATATATCTACTTCTTCTCAGCCTCATCAAGGTGTGAATTACAACACTCTTCATTAAATACCTCATGATATTATCATATGCCCCTTCATACATTATGACTAAGGGAGAACGCTTCCCTTTGTGAAAAAAGTGCAATGTGGATGCAATGTACTGTTTCCTTGGGACAAAGGGGAATGTAGGATATAAAAATGATCTATAGATGTGTACATATTGTGGAGTAGGAATCTCCTTTATTTTTTTCCTCCTATATCTCTCATTTCTTTTATAACTTTAGTGTTGCATGTAACGTATTTTATAGAATAAATGTATTTAATGTTGGTTTAACTGAGAAAATGTAGAGTATAAAATAAAAGACATAAATCCAACAGAAAGGCTATAGATATCTTCTTGGCTTGCAGATATCTTCTTCAGTGCTGTTTCCATGGAAATTATTTATAGTGCCTGGAGGGAGTGAAGTGCAGGTCACAGATCTGCAGAGTTACAGTAGGCTTTCAGCCCAGTTAGGCAGAAGCTGACAACAACAAATGGGCATGTCTTTGAATGGAGCTCTTCTGCTTTCAGAGGAAAATGTAATCTCTTATAAAAATGTGGCTTTGAACGAAAAATATTAATCTCTATGGCAGTTTGGGGTGAAATTGGAACCAGGAGCTGTCAGTTTTCATAATGAAAACAGCTTCAAAATCTCTTCTTCCATTCCCCCTCCCCTTGCTGCTTGAAGTCATTAAAAGCTTCATCACATTTATTAGAGCAGAATTCTGAGTACCATTTCAGATAATCACCGTGTATTCTAGTTTGGCTAATTATTTTACTTCTTCAATATCTTCCTGGGATATGATCAAGCAGAGCACAACAGACAAATCTGGCAAGTGCTGTGGATATTGCTGGTCATCGAGAATATTCTGCATTTTATTTACATAAAAATACATTTTATATAAAATATGAAACATATATGGAGCATTTTTATATAATATATTTATGTATATTGTACATATGTGTATTTATTCTTCTCAAAGACTTTGAAATATGTTATATAACAATTTATGTCACAGCTTTTGATAGAAATGAATGCTTTGTATAAAGATTTTGTAAGGAGGGGTGTACAGATATACGGACTTCTGTTTGTATTAGGAGTATCACTCTCTTTGTCACAGATTACATGGCAGTATTCTCTTAAAGAATTTTGAAACCAAAAGAAATTTTTTATCCTCTTAATTAACTTTTTTAAAAATTAAGTTAGTAATTTGTTTCTTCATATCTTTCTTCCTAATTCATTAGATAACAAGGAACACTCCCTATACTCTCAAAGATTAGGATATGCCATGGCCTAGGCAGACTCTCTGTGAAGCAGATACTGTGTAAATAGCTACAGTGTAAGAGTGTGTGACTAGGCATTGTTTTTTCCATTTTGCTAGAGAAATGCAGGATGTTCAATATAAGAGTAATGACTTCAGAATGACTTCAGCTATGTTCCAGGTAAAGAATAAATTCAGGAGGAAGATAGTGAAATGGATTGTTCTGATAATTATTCTTTTTTTAAGATGGTAAATATCTGCACTAAGAATGTTACTATTTCTCATTTGTTTTTGCTTTCATTCACCTTTGAACTGTAGATACTGTTGTACAGTGCATTTCCAGTAGCTTCTACAAAATGTAAATGACTGAATATTAGTGATCACAGTGAAGTGTTTTAAGTAACAACCATAGAGATATAAACCAAATACAAATTGATTTAGCCGCAAACCCTGACTTTAGGTCTTGCTTCAAACTATTTTTCAGCTTTATTTTAGTGTCTGAAAGGTTCTCTCTACTGTAATGTGATATACTCTACCATAACTTCTTAGCAAAATGAACAGTGAAAGTCAGGAGACAATGAAGGTATTGAAGACAGGCCATGTCTGCTGGTTTTATTAAGCGAGTAACTTCCGTGATATCCGAAATGCAGCAAGAAGACTCATTATTGCAGACAAATCAATTAATGGAATGGACCACAGTGGGTTATCTAGTCCAACCTCCCTGCTTGAGCAGGGCCATCGTAGAGCACATTGCACAGGATTGTGTCCAGATGTTTCTGGAATATCTCCAGTGAGGGAGACTCCACACCCTCTCTGGTCAATCTGTTTCAGTGCACAGTCACTCACACAGTAAAGAAGTTCATCCTCATATTGAGGTGGAATTCCCTGTGCATGAATTTCTGCCCATTGCCTCTTGTCCTATAGCTTGGCACCACCCAGCAGAGCCTGGTCCATCCTCTGACACCTCCCTTCAGATACTGACAAACTGATGAGGTCCCCTCTCAGTCATCTCCTCTCGGCTGAACAATCCCAGGTCCCTCAGCCTTTCCTGGTGAGATGCTCCAGTCCCTTTGCTGTCTTTGTTTCCCTCTGCCAGACCTGCTCCAGGAGCTCTGTGTCTGCCTTGTACTGAGGAGCCCAGAACTGCACAGCACTCCAGATGTGCCTCACTGGGGCTGAGGATCACCTCCCTCATCCTGAGGCAATGCTCTTCGTGACTGACACAGCAAAATATGAGCTCATGTAGTTTGTGTGTCTCTCCTCAGCTTCTCAGCAGGAAAACAAAGTATTGCAGTTTCATTTTCATACCAGTGTTGTGACAAGGTCTCTCTACTCCTCTCCCCACTTTCCAATGTTTGTTAATTTCTTTATAATTCATAGATACTCTTCAAATTAGAACCGTGTTTCTATCAGGTCGGTTAGGTAGGCCACTTGATCACTCAGGTGTAAAAACCTTAGAGGTGTCTGCTGACTGGAGGTTAAATACTAACCACAACCTAGAAATTCAGCACTCACCTCATTAATCCATTTGAAACCATCTGTCATAAAAAGTTGCAATATGTGTCACCACTGTTTTCCCCCTTTGGCATCTGCCAATTAATTTTTAATCTCAGGAAAATGTGTTGTTAAATTCAGTAATTTTGTAGCCATGCTTTTGTCAGTTTAGATATCTTGGCTGATATTTATTAAAATTGCTTTCATTAAAATTAGCTCAATTTGAAATCTCTTGTATATGGCAGTAAACAATTCTTCCTTGGTGTCATTTTTCTTGTTGGGACGGACTGTTCTGAACAGCAGTAGGCACAAAGCTGTTGTCCCTAGGAGATGCTCTGGGGGAAAAAAAAAAGAGCAAAACAAACCCAGCCCATATGGTCCCTTCCTGTGCAAAACGTGTTCAGATTCCCACACTGGTATGGAGTAGGTATGGAAGGAAATACCTTAAATATGCAGGGAAATGCCCATGCATGTTGAAGTCCATTCCTATAGGAATGGACTGAATGCAGAGAGGCAGGAGTTGTGAACCTTTCCTGACATGCATGGTGAAAGGAAGATTGAGTACTGAAACACATTCTGTAGTACTGAAGAGAGCAAATCTGTATTAGTTTCTAGGATATCCTGTTGTTACAGACTGAATGCCAGCCTTTATCTCTCTAACTGTGGTAAGAAAGTCAGCAGCTGGTAATTTCATCTGTTGTCACCTATGGTGGTGTTATGAAGATGTAGAATCCTTAGCTCTCAAAGCTTTTACACTGATGGGAATAATTGCTGCGAACAAAAGCACTGATACACAGTTTTGGCTGCCTGAACAGGGCACACTTAGGCATAACAATACTCCTTCTTGATGTGCAGTAGCCTGCTTATATTCATGCTGATCCTTTTGCATTTCTAATAAAATAATCTTTATTTTTCATCACAATGAGCAAGATGGACTCTTTCACTCTTTGAGACATGTTAATTTATTACTTCTTCTCATTGTGCTTTGAAGCTCCTTTTTGGTAAGGGAAGGCTTAAGACAATGACAGCCTTCTGAAAAATAAATTTTTGAAAGAGCATTAATCAGCAGTATTGGTTTTGCTGCAGGTCTTTTATATAGACTTTTCCAGCACTGTAAAAAAACCTTTTTTTCTTTTGCAGATGGAAATAAAGAGTTGCTGTTTCTGACTATATTTTGCCTTCAAATTCCTATGCATATAATTGCAGTGGTAATTTCCTATTTTCTTGCTGATTTTTTTGCTCTACAAAAATCCTGAATATAAGCAGTCAGAACCCAGAGTATATACCACAAGAGAAGCTCTAAAATATCATTTCATAGGAATGAAGCAATATTTTAACCCTATGAGATCCTTCTGTTTTGATGGGACCCCTATTCTTTCAATTGTATAGCAACTATATTTGTGTTTAAGTGTAATAATACAAAAAAACCAATGTAAACTTGGGTGCTTTCAACTCCACTGTTAGGATAATGTTTTGCCATAGTGCACCTTCTTATTTGTCTTACACTCTGATAAGGAGTAGCTTTTAATTGATAATTGGTTAACAAACTGGTGTCTTAGTAGCTGTTGCCTGCTCTTTGCTGGGGCTGAAAGAAATTGTCTGCTAGAGATCAGTACACTGATTATTTTCACAGTTATGTGAGAAGGGCAAGCCTTCTCTGATGAAAAATTTGCAATGAATTGGTTTTGGGTTTTTTGGTTTGTTTGTTTTTTTTTTTTGTTTTCTTTTTTCACTCTGAGGTGCTAATTGAGGCTTAGCATTAAAAAAGACCAGATTGACAATGATTAGTGCAAACTCTCACGGAAACCTGTACCCACTTCAGAAAATTTTACTAGTCTGAACAACTTTCTTGTCTCTTGCTTTCCATTGAATCAGATAAATATCTTTATTCTATTTCACCAAACTGATATATGTACAAAAAATGTAGGGTAAATGGTTTCTTTTCAGCCAGTGAGTAGCTATGTGCTTATCAGCCAAGCAAAATACTACCCATTAATGTGAATAATGCTTCTAGACTTAGTTTTGCACACTACTGTCCTTTTTTAATTTTTATTTAGGCAAGCAGGCAGAGTGAGTCTTCTGAAATACATTTAACAGAGATTACTTTATAAATTAATTTACCACAGTTGTCCCAAGTTTGTTAAGAACTCTTAAGATGGACGTCCCTGATGAAATATTCAGGAGAGATTTGCTGTTCTGTGCACTTCTCTACTAGTCATTACTGTGTGGTAGCTCTACTGAGACATAAAATATACAATATATGAGATTTTCTTGTATCACTTCAGCTTCACTACTCTTTCCCTAGAGCTTATTTTGCAGCAGCTTGTGCAGAACCATTATGAATAAATATCTATTCCTGTGTTTGCATAGCCAATTCATATGAGCATGAATGAGAAGAAATGATAATTTTTCTGCTGGTTACTGCACATGGGAGGAGGACTTGTTTCTATAGTAATTATTTTATTTTTTTGTCCCTTTAGGATTTTAAGGTATCAGTTCAACAGCTTGTACACATGAACAAGATGATTATATATAGTGTGCACTCTGAATAATTCTAGTCAAATAAATACTCAGATGTCTTAGGTGTGAGAGGAAGAGCACCTAGTGTAATCTGGTAAGACCACAGGTAGTGCAGTTACATGGATGTGTCAGCTGTCCAATTGGCACTTCAAGGTTAAATTTTCTGTTACAGTTCTAGGATAATTATGCAGCTCCCTGACATGAATGGACATGGTCAGTCCCAGAACAGAGTGTGTTTGCAGATGAAATCAAATGCAGTCAGTTGCTCTTGGATTCTGTTAATTAAGGCTGACACTGAAGGCATGGGAGAGAAATTGTAGATAAATTGTATTACTGCCTTCAGCTCAGGTCTGTAATAGTAATTACACATGGAAGTACATGAAGCAGAATGATTAATTTTTCTTGTTATGACTCAAGCCTCACTCTGGACTTGTGCTGAGGACTGTTTTGCATGAGCCATCTGCAAATGGGTGTCTATTTGTTTGGGCTGGGATGGCAAGAGTGACCAGATGTGATGCTAAATGGAACCATTCCTTTGGGTGAAGTTGGCTGTACAAGCTAATGTATTTTAGTTGTACTGGTCTAGTGACCTGGCTAAGATCACTAGACCAGTACAACTTTTGCCTTATGAATTATAATAGAAAATTTGAGTCGGAGAGGACCAATAATTATGATCTTCTCCGAATGCCTGACCAGTTGAGGGCTGACCAAGGGTGAAAGCTTGTTATTAAGGACATTGTCCAACTTCTTAGATGCTGCCAGGCTTGGGGCAGCGACCACCTCTCTAGGAAGCCTGAGCCAGTGCAAGACCACCCTCTCAGTAAACAAGTGCTCTCTAATGTCTAGTCTAAACCTCCCCTGGCACAGTCTTCAACCATTCCTCTGTGTCTCATCATTGAATACCAGGGAGAAGAGATCAGCACCTTCCCCTCCCTTTCCCTTCCTCAGGAAGCTGTTATAGGGCAATGAGGTCACCTCTCAGCCTCCTTTTCTCCAAGCTAGACAAGCCCCAAATCCTTTGCTGCTTCTCATAGGACATTTCTGCCCTTTCCCCAGCTTTGTTGTCCTCCTCTGGATGCATTTGAGTGCCTTCACATCCTTCTGAAATTGTGGAGCCCAGAGCTGCACACAACATTCCAGGTGAGGTTGTACCAAAGCTAAATACAGTAGGAGAATTGCCTCTATTTACCGACTGAATTGTGTATAGAGAAGAAAACTTTGATCAAAGCTTTATGACTGCAAAAGAAGGACCTTGCTATTGTAGTATCTTACTGCAGTGATTAAGTTACAGACACATCTAGGCTAACCTCCAAGCATGGTTAGGCACCGACTCAGACCAGGTTACTCAGGGCTTTGGTCAGTCTTAAAAACTTCCATGGAGGGAGATGGCACAGACTCTGTGAGGTACGTGCTTCGCTACCTGATGGCTCCACAGAGGGAAAGTCCCTCCTTACAACCAGCCTGAACCCCTCCTGTTTCGGTTTATCTCCACCACCTCTCGCTCTCCTGCTATGCACCAGTGTAAAGGTCCTGGCTCTGCCTCCATAATCTGCTTGCAGGCCCTGGCAGTTTGTCAGTGAACTGGAAGATATGTTTGAAGCACTGTTTGTTTATTTCACCTGTGTCCCTCTTGAATGTTACATAATAGTATGTGAAACAGCATTTGCATCGAGTAAGATGCATTGAAGCATCCCTGAGTATCTTTTATTTTTAAATCTCAAGTTTTCATAAATTCAGATTTTATGGGAGGAATAAGCATGCAGTATTTTTTCTTTCTTCCAAGCTCTTGAGTGTGTGTGAAAGAAATGAGAAAGAAATAGGGAAAAAAACCAAACCACAACAAACAAACAAAACCCAACTAAACCAAAACCAAAATCAAGTGTTAAAAGGTAAGGTTTTATTTTTCTTGGATTTGTAATTCTTTTCACACTAACATTCAGTCTGGATGTGAAGTGTGCATCCAGAGGATGATGGTGAACACCTCTCATAACAGAGGTATTAATGTGTTCACAATCAATCAAGACTTAATACTTTCCTTTCACAGTGGGTGCACTTGAATATAAGGCTGACTTTTAAAATTAGGATCTCAAGTATAGCAAAGTAATTATTTCTCCTTAGTTCTTTACATTTTAACTCTCTAGATCTGTTTGTTCCTCAGTAAAAAATGTACAGTCAAATAAGGAATAACATTACTTCCAGGGCTGAAATTTTTATGTCTTTGATTATAAAGAATGGTATTGAAATCAGAGTGGGACAAATTAATTAAAGTCACATTCCAGAGGCTGACTTCCTACATCTATTATTAATGAATTGCAACTGTTTAAATCAGCACTGGGTGTGGTATCATGAGTTCTTGAATTTATTTAGTAAATTCAATATCTGTTGGATGAATTCGATATATAGCAATACATTAACTAAACAAAGTTTTGAAACAGTGGGAAAGTAAAATAGTGACATATAAGCGCCCTACTCCAATGTATTTTAATGTGGAGTTGAGTCTTAAACCATAAGCTTACCCTGCAACAGAATCTGGCTGATCTGCTGACAACCTTCACCCTCAAAAAAGAAGAAAATGATGTGTGCACTGTGACCATGTTTACTCAAGAATGCTGAAGTGTGTGCAGTAAGTACAGTAGTCTTTGAACATTTGTGAGTTCAATGGAAAAACCCTAAAGATTCGTCATATAAAAAAGATGAACAAATTTTTTTCACACCAAACAACAGCAGGGGCCTCACTACTAATTAGTAGCCCCAGCTACTAATTCAAATGTTCATGCATGTTACTGCACACATAGAACATGCTGGCCCATCTCTGATTATTTCATTTGTACACAGAAGTTCACGCATTGTATACACACATCAAAAGACTGGAGCAATGCAAACAGAGAAGATGTGTATCAAACAGGACCCACCCTCTTTATCTGTCAGTGGAAGTAAAAAGAGGGTGTAGAAGATGCTCTCACTTCTCTGCATCTGGGCTTGGACCTGGATGCTGGTTGTTTAGATGTCCTTGAATGGAGGTTTTCCTTCCAGTCTTCAGCTGGCTGCAATTATATTTCTATCATCTTTATTTTTAATATGTGCTGATTTTTTTTTAATGTTACTAAATATGAAAGCAGAGGCAAGGAAAAACATCTGCTGCAGAAAATATTCTGAATCGCATTTTAGAGAGCTTATGAATACTGTAGGCTTAACACTTGCACAAAACTGTGTGGGTGGCACACTGTCAAGTGCAGACAGTGGTGGGAGATTCCAGTATGGAAATCTTTCCTTAATGGTAATGAAAAGATCAAAGAAAAATTATTTGGAGGAAAAAGGCTTGATTTGGAGGGAGAAAATAGCATGTTGGACACAAATTAAATTACCGTATGGATTTGGACAGATATGACACGATTAAAAATCCATGTAGTTAATCCACCAAGTCTTTAATAGAGCTCATTACCATCATGTGGGAAAATTCCTGCTGGGAACTTTGGGCTGATTAAGTATTAACCTATGGATCGCAGGGAGCTGGCCTTTTGTTTCTGGAATCTAAATTTCTCATGCTATTCAATGAACCAGAAAGTATTTGAAAATTCAGCCATGCTTTTTCTTCCCTGGTGAATCCATGTGTTTTCTGATGCTATTGTCATTGTTTTCAGCTCTTTTATTAGTGCTTCTACCTGGCTTTAACGTTGCTGTGTCTACCAGCTGTGTCTCTAGCTAGGGCTCAGGAAATAATAACAGAAAGTGAGAAATGGATGATTGGGCTGAACAAAATAAATATTGGGCTCTGACAGAATATAAAAGATTGTACTTGTTACCAGAACATTCTTCTGATTTCCAATATAAATGCCAGCTAATATGTGTGTTCCATAGACCTGCCTGCCAAATATGTTGGATTTGGAAAAGAAATTTTCCTGCCAGCTGCTATATACTTAGCTTGCCTGTCATTATCTCTCTTCGCTTTTTTTTTCCCCCTGTGATTGTGCATTTTACAGAAGTACAAAAGACAAGCAATTTAAAAGGCTTTTTGTGTATAAGATACTCTACAGGCAACTTACCTGATGGAAATGAAGTGATTTTGTGGGACAGTTTTCTCCCGTGTATGTAACATTTGTGCCACAAAAGTCATAATTGTGGAGACAGAGTTCTTATTTACTGATGCATTAATTAGAGTGAATGAAAGTATGATTTTGTATATAGTTTAAAGCAAGCCAAGCAATTTTTAATAAAAACAATTTCTTTACAGCAGGGCAGGAAATTGTTTTTCTATCCCTATAAATATTCACTATTTAAAGACCTTCTTTCTCATAATTAAATTTGGACCCTTTAAAACATTAGTGAACTTATATTGTGGAGAAATGCAGTCAGGAAACTTGAAATATCTAATTGAAATTACTTTGAAATATTAAATTCTTTTCTTATCCTCATTTTATATTCTAAGTTTATATGTATAGACATAAAAAGAAATTCTAACCAAAAATAGTATTTTCTGTGTTTTGAAAAAGTAGCATAATCTATTTGGATACCCATAGATATTTTTCCACTTCCCTTAACCAAGAAATCAGTTAGTTTTTCTTTTTCACAAAATGTTTTATCTCTGAAAATGCCATGTTTTTAATTGAAAATAGTTAGGCAAACACTTCTCATCTACCTGCACTGCAGACTTCACCATTTCTGAGCCAACCAATACTAGATTTTTTTACTGCAGTTTAACTTAAAAAAAGGAGACAATATAGGACATTTACCATATTTTGAATTATTTCAGTAAACTGAGCAGACCCACTGTTTTGTTGATCTTTGCAGCAGTTAAGTCACCAAAATATGATAATGAAAACTTCTGTCAGAGCTTTCACATTGGCACTGTGCTGAATTATCTTGGACAGATTATGCCTATGCTGATAGTAGCCTTATGTTGAATACAAAAAATACTTGACATATTCAAAGTAATCTAGGCGTGAGAACGCAATATTCTCTGTAGCAGGGAGCAGGGGTCCCCCTACATACCTTGACTTTGCTCATATGAGTAAATGTCCTCTAAAATAGCTAAATAGGCCCTTAAATTTTAATGACAGGTGTGTCTCCAGGTCAACAATGTCCATGATCAGTGCACCTCATCAGACACACCAGCAAAGAGGGGCTGAGTAACAAGGGGATAGCACCTAATGTAATTGCTGTCTGGGCTGTTGGATCTCCACAGACTCCTGGTATTGTCCATGGAAAAAGGGACGATCTCCCAGGTATCATGTTTGAGGCAGGGGCACAGGGGCTGAGAATTCCCTACTGTAAAAACCTGCATTTTTCTGTCAACTGTAGGAAGTGTAGGGTGATCTGGTAGAGACAGAACCCCAAATGTGAGGGAGTGAATATACCTGTATGGATTAGCAGGCATCTTGCAGCAGGAGACCCTGACTGACTGAGGGCCTTGGGGGCCTTGTCAGTAGGTCACAGGAGAGCAGGGCTGTGTGGCAGCCCCGGGCACACAAGATACAACCTGATTGCACTGGGCAGGCAACTTAAGCAGTACAGCAGCAGTTTCTCTGGGCTTTCACTGGAGCTATTTTCTAGATGAACTACTGCTGTATCTCATACCTGAGACACAGGCTGGGTCCTGGAGACCTGTGACATGTACTGTGAGGCAACCCTTTTTCTCATGATACTCCTGCACTATTTTCTTCTGGGTTACTACTTGTCGCGGAAGGGAACTCGGACCACTCAATATGAGTTACCAGCAAGCTCCGTTTATTGATCACCCGGCAATATCTTTTATAGCGTGATTAACAAGCTCATGCATATTCTGTAATCTAAGCACAGGATTGGTTTCTGCCTTAACTGTCAGCCCCACCTGTTGTTTCTCATTTCTCGTGCCAACTTTCTCCTCTCACTCCCGACTTCTGCATTCTTTAGCAGTAGCAAGCATCCCGTTATCGTACAACTCCCACCTCAAGGACAGTGTGTCCTTGTCGGTTTGCACGTACGCCTTGCTTGCTTCAGACCCTCCTGTACCAGCTGTGCTATGCCTGCATGGCCCTTCTCGGCCAGCCAGACTCCAACAACTACTGGAGTTGCTAGTTTACTTTTCAGATCCTTCCTAGTGGAAACAAAAGAGCCAGAATTATAGATGTGTTCTTTGTGCGTATTGCATACTAGATACTGAGGCCTGCAACACACCTACGTATGGAAGGCCACCCACAAATCAGCTCTAAAGCCTCTGCTAGTTTAATTCATGAAGTCCATCAGCTGCCATAATTTTTTCATCACTTGTTTTCAAATTATGGTACTTCTAAGAAAAGTGAAGCTTCAGACTCTTGCTTAAGATTCACTTGAGCACTTAAACATTTTATAGGAGATTGGTTGTGTGAAGTAGGACAAGAAAGTGTCACACATACCAAATGTGTTCTCCTTCAGAAATGTTTTTTGTTTCTGAGGTGCAGTGCTCTGTTTATGTGGCAGTGCTGAGTTCTGGCAGTCTCCTCCAGACTCATTTCTTACAGCTCCCTTGAGCATTACACCATGATAATGCCATGCTGGTTGTGACAAGGAGATGATTTCTTCAAGAAGTGCTTTATTGTCTGTGGAATAACAGAAATTATTGTAGGTCAGCAATTTGTGGGGCTCCATGGGCTATATTTTTAATAGGTTCTCTTCAAAATAGGTTAAACTAGTATAAGACCTTAAAAGTTCCCAGACAGAATGATGTCAAATTTTCTACCAAAGAATGCTATTTAATGAAAGTTTTGCTGTTTCACACCATAAAATGGTTAGTGTTTTGTAGGTGTGATGAATCCTGATCTCCAGATGGATTAAATTTGTGTCATGGAGACCATGGATCAGAATTTGTTCCTCCTGGCTTAGAATTAAAACGTTAAGGAGAGGATTTCATGTAAATCCTCACTTAAGGGTGTTAAAGATTAGAGTGAGTTTTTATTAGCATAAATCTCTCAGTCCCTGTTCCCTGGACGCTCACAACTGCCCATAGGTAGCTTCCTTTAAGAAACAGCCCCGAGAAATTTTATTAATTCATCGGAACTTGTTGGGACAGCCGACTGTGAAAAGCAAATCTGCTGTGACTTTAGGCTATGTGGCTCCTTGAGCAGAGAATCAGAATCATTGTGCATTTGCTAAGTGCTAGAAAGGTGCTGGGATTTTTAAATCATGTAAAATAATTCTAATCTTTCTTTGTTCGATCTTTCCCAACTCAGATAATCCTTTCTTGTTGTTCTTTAGTTGAAGTTCTTTATTTTTGAAGTTAATGAAAATTCAAGTATCTAAAAAATAACTGAATATTATTCAATGCTTTCATAAAATTCAATAGAAGGTGTAAGCTCTTGAAAATGAAATTGTGCTTTGTGAGAATTTGTAGCTAAAATGTAATACCTTTAGTTGCACCGTGAATCCAAGCTGGATATCTAAATAGAGGCTGAACACCAGGTGTCTATGTGGCACTTGTGCTTTACAATTTTGGCCTCACAGCCAAAAACCCAGATCTGAAAAAGTGGAGCGTTTCCTCAGCTGGGAGAACAACCTCCTTAGTTAAATATCAGAAAGTGGGCTTCCATGCTAAGATTTCAGAGCTTTGGTACGAATTTGTATCAGTACTAAAACAATGTTAATGATACTGAAATGTTAAATAATATTATTTTCCTACCACACAGCGAGGTGCAGTAAATTCATGGACATCTGATGGCAAGGTAGTACAGTGAAATAGGATTGTCATTGTTACAATCCAATTTATGGTTAGTTTAAATGAGCATTTATTCCTGGCTTAAGACACCAAGGGTAGTCCACACACACACCCCCCCATCCCCCTACATACACAAATAGACTTTGCTAGTATTTGCAGAAGCCTCAAATTTTATTTTTAATCATAGACTAAAATATAGTAATGGTTTTTCTTTTATTCGGATCAAAACTACATGTGCTTATATATCCTAGTATGTATTAGATGCATCTGTTAATGAAAAATAAGACTTCAGGACTCTTAGCTGGCCTAAATCATATTCCTGATGTTGTAGGTTTTCATCTTTCTGATGTATCTAAAGTTCCCCCTCCACTTTTCACTTATATTATTTATAACATTCTTTACATACATTTCTGGTGAAGCTGTGATGAAACATAGCAGGGTAAGTGATATCATTGATAGATTGGTGGCTTTCTAGGGCAGCATTTTTTTTCTAGGGGGCTGAGATTAAAACCTCTTGGCTTTTAAATGCCAAAGTACTCTCCTCTTCAACCTTGCTTCCCGAAACAGGCTTGTATTATTCTTAGTGTTAGTGCTCCTGTTTTTCTAAAAAGAAATCTTACTAAAATCATGATCAGAATTTTTATTCTTTTCACAGAGAGAATTTTGGAGTTGCTCCATCCATTGTCCTAAAGAATGTTACACATCCCAAACACAATTATATTTTGGGATCAGATACTTCATCTGTGACAACTTAGACTGAAGACAACACATCTGCTTAGTTTAAAAGCTTTTCTTCTTTTATTAAAATGATCCTGTCCCCTTTGGCCGGTGCTGGGAGGCCTACTGTTCGTTCTTTTATGGGCAAAGAATCAGATCAAAACCACTGTAGCTTAATGCTAATGTTGAACAACTTGGCTGTTAATTACATGTACCATTTCACAGTGACTTTGACAGAAATAATGAAGGTTCTTAAGACAGGCCAACCTAATATAACATTACTTTAGCTCTGATCACTCCTGTGGTTATGAAGAAGAGAGGGAAAAACACATTTCAGGCTCACAAAAGCAGGAGAGAAAATGTTTGTTTTCTTGGAGTTCTGGCTTTTCAAATGAATTTGAGAAAAGTTGTGTACTGTAAAGAATTTTGTTTTAATTGGCTCTTAACATTAAGGATTTTAAAAAATTATGTTTCCTTCTATGTAAGACATTTTAACAACACCAAATTATTTTAAAAAATAATAATTTTAGGCTCTGTCATTATAGATGGGTGGATGGATGTCTATCTGTCATTGCATATGACAGGCACCTACTCTTACCGAGCTGTCAGCCTTGTGCTTTTAGTGTTATTGTTCGCAGCAAAGACTGCAGTTTTAAGTGAGCTCTCACTGCAGAAGGCTGAAGAGTAGCTATTAAAGATCTCCTTCAGCAAAGCTGAGGTTTCATATGACAGGGTACTAAATAACTATGTGCATAAAGTACTGGACACAATTTTGAACGTTAATTTTTGGAGAGGAATATTGAAGTATTGGAAGTCTTGATGTTCCCATGGACATTGCATCTGGATTTTTAACATGTTGTAATTTTTCCAGTCGTTTGTGAAAACTTTATCCAAAATCTGTGTTAGTTACTGTTGATGGCTTCTGTGTGACAGTGAAAGGACCTGTACAAATTGGAGGGAAAAGGAGACTCACTTTTCTTGTTGTTTAGAGGCTGTGTATTATAATTAATATTAATTCCTCATTTTGGCAATATAGGGAACATTGTTGGAATAGAAATTTATAGTTGGATTTTTTTTTTGTGATGTAAATCACTTTACAGCTGTATGTTGGATATCAGCACCTATATCCTGAGCACTACAGTTTCTTATCAACTGTGTAAATTCTAACTTTTAGGTGAGATACTGTAGCTTAATGACCACATGTGAGTAACTCTCAGCTTCTGGCAAAGGAGAGTGGACAACAGACTAAAGCAGTTCAAAATACTCAAATCACACCTGCACTTGCATTTTTCAAGGCAAAAATCAGTTAGGGAGAGGTATCTAAATGATGTGCAATGCTGTTCTGGTCCTGATTTTTCAGACATGCTGCTTTAACTGAAGCTACTCAGAGTTCTACTACTGATGGAAGAAAATTGTATCTATTAATAATTTTCTGATTTATGCCTGGCTACCTCTGTATATCACTTTACAGTATCCTGTTTATTCCTATATGTGGGCCCTAGCCTGTCCTTCATGGTTGAGATCTATGGAAATGTATTATGGAATCTATGTGAGCTTCTGGAAGTGCTTAAAAAGCTTTATAAATTACATTTCACATATAAATTAGCCATCTGGTGTGCCAAAGAAATAACTCACCTTACTGCAAGTTTTATTTAGAACCAAACAGAATACATGTTATTCTAAATGTAAAGGAAGAACACAAGAAATGACCCCAAGAAAATTTTTAAAAAGTTTTCAGTGAAACTCCCCACCCCCAATATATATTAAACTGGTTGTCTTTGGGATTTTTTTGTAATACATGATGTAGGTGACCATCATGAGTTAAAATTTATTACTTTTTTGCAAAAGAAGGAAGTATTTATAATAGTTTTGTCTGAAGTTTTGAGTGAATTGAGTGTGAAATTCACTGTTGGAAAGCAAGAAGAAATGTAGTACGCTGAAGAAAAAACCAGAATTCTTCATTCTCACATTATGGTGTGGGAATATTCCGCTAGGAAGTGGGAACCTTAAATCATGGCTGGTTCCTTGCATTGAATGATAACCCATCTGAAAACTGTGCTCTGGAAATTATGGTTCTGACTCTTGTGATCAACACTGCCAGCAAAAGCAAGGGGTTAGGATGGAGCTGGTGGCCATGAAGATGGGATAGATGGACAGAGAAGTAAAAAATTCCAGAAGAGAAACCTTTTCAGCAGTAGTATGAGAATGCTGTCTTGCTTGGGTTTTTCTGCTATGCAGAGGAAAAAGCAAATGTGATTTCTTTCAGTCAGTCTGTTGTGAAATACATAAGTTATTTTTATCGTTATCGAATTACAGTTAGAAACTGTATTTTAATCATAACTAAGATCAGTTAAATAAGGAAAAATGTTGGGGTTTGTAGTTAAAACAGCAGAAATTAGTCCCATGACAGATAGGATTTTAGGATACAAACCTATGAAGATACTAAGTGTCTCATTAAATTCTTGCCATGTGTCGTCAATTCTGAAACATCTTCTAAAAATTAAAAGGAAGAAAGAGGACATAAATAACATTGGTACAGGACACATTACCCTGCATTAAATCAGTATTCTGTACTGACAATAGCTAATAGGGATTATGTCAGCTAGACCAAGGTAGAAGGTTACTAGAAGGTTACTTCTGTAAGAACATTAAATCTGCCCATCTTTTTATGTTCGCTTTGTAACCCTTCTTTTTTGTTTGTTTCATTTTCTTTAATACAAAGTTGCCTACAGGGTTGCTGTAAATACATTTGGAACTTACTGCTTTTAGCAGTCTTGGTACTGGCTCTGTGCAGGAGACTGGAGAATTCCGTGTTCACTACCTTCAGTACCTTGCATCAATTTTTAAAGATCTGTGGGTAACTCCCNTACCCCCCCCCCCCCCCCCCTTTCGTTTTTCTTCCCCCTTCCCCTTATTGCTGAGTTCATTTCATTAGGAATGTTAGAAAGGTTAAAGCTGAATGCATAGGCCATCCTATGTTGTGAGTGGGATAAGGCCTGTAGCAGGCATGCACCACATCCTCCTGACGGCGAATTCAGATGCATTCCCCTACTGTTGCAGTCTGTGGTTATTCTCCATTACGAAGTGTAGTTTTGTTGACACGTTGTCATGAACAACGAAGCTATTAGTTGGGGTATTTAGAAGGATGTTTAGAACTGGTGACATGTGCTATGAATTTGTGATTAGGATAGTTTCTCTTTGAGATTTTCAAGCACATTAATGTTTTCCTAATAGAACTGGCTGGATTCCTGTCAAATCTGTCTCAATTTTGCAGGGAAATACTAGACAAGATTCAGAAAGATTTGCTTTGTTTTTGTAAAAAAACTTGCACCGTTTCTTCAACTTGTTTAAGTTTTATATGTTAGCAGTCATAGAAATTGACAGATTATATTTGCTTTTAATCTAGTTTATGTTTTGATCACTCTTTGTCTTTTAAACAGTAACTGGTTGAAGTAATTTTCTTGTAAATCCTTATTTTTCAGGCACTCAGCTGCTTTTTATATTGTGTTGCTGCTTCAATTGAGACATAAAACCCAGCCTTTAAATTTTTTGTATTTCCCAGCTTGCCTTTTAGAGGCTTTCTGCAGGAGAATCTGTAAAGAAGCTCTCATCTGGAAATAAAAAAGGGAAGTTAACATTAATATTTTGATGCAATCCTAAAGGAGTCTGCATTTTTAACTGTTTGGAACCATGCAGAAGTATAATGTCTGCTTTTCTAATGTTTATTTCTAGTTTCTTTCTTTTGGGTGCTTTGCAATTGCACTTTGAAGTGAAAGTTATTGCAAGAGTAACAAGATTCATCAGGTTTATCACAAAATGTCTGCATGAATTTGCTAATCTGTAACTGACATGGATGAAAAGAATGAGAACAGAAATACGGCTTTATGCCATACTTGTCTATGGAGAGGTGTGATGAGATATTTAAGGACAGCTGTTTTATGAAGCCTTAATGTATTCATAGTGGCAGCTGCAGTTTTCTTAGAAGAGAGTAGCAAGAATAGAAGAGCAGCAGAGCTCTATGCTTTGAAGAAGAAAGGTTTTATCCATGACCAAATTGTAGATGATAATAAATTGTATAGAAAATGTCAGAAAATTGCAGAATAGATGTGTTTGCAAGGGTTCAAATCAGATGCTTATAAAAAAGGTGGCTCTTGTTTAGGAAACCACAGTCCTTCAACATGGCTGCATTAAACCCAGTTTGCAACAGGCCCTGTGTATTACCACAAAGGTGTTGTTTGAGAACCCTCTGAACCATGAACTGTTGAGATTTTTCTTATGTTATGGTATTGATATTTCTGCTTGGTCTTCCATATCCTGAGATATTTTTCTCCATCAAGCCATTCTAGCACTGATTCTTGTAGCACTTTTGATTTTCAGTTTGAAGCTCCAGTCAGTCCTGATTACAAGATACACAAGGACATAGGATTATTTAGTCTCAAAGAACTTGATGGATGTGAGGAAATCTGCACATGGTACATTAGATGTGTGTGGAGTGTATCAGCCAGAGCTGATGGCAAAGACAGAGTTTCAGAGGCTTTGTTTTACCGAGTTACAAATTTGAGAATGCTGAGGAGTGGTGGTGAGTCCTGGATTTGCAGAGATGTTGAGTCATATGTCTCTGGTAATAGCCGGCTGGTAATCACAAACACTGGGGGTGCTTTAGGCCAGGCTTACATTTCAGCTAAAGCAGCTATAAGAATGTGTTGGTACAATTGTAGGAGGGTACATTTTAGTCACTGGTTTTGTATTGTGCTGTTGTTTGTAACTCAGAAGTCCTTAGTGATATAATTATTTCAGTCTGCAGGTGGATGTGCAGCCATCTGTCTGTCCTGCCACCAGCCAAGCTGCTGCTGCAGTGCTGCCTAGAAAGAGACATTTTTCAATGAGCAATCAATGCCTTTCCTCTCAAACTGTCCAGTCTGTTTCAGAAATCAGTTCTTTTACCTCAGGCCATTTTGTGAACATACAGGAGATATTTCTATCATCAAGTGAGCTCGTTGGCAGAGGCAAAGCTACTCCAAGTCTGACTGTACTTTTCCTTTGATCTCAACCACAAATCTGCTTTTATCAGGTTCAGTAAGCCTTCTTTTTCCACTACAAGCAGTGTAGGATTTTAAAAAATCATTCAGAGAATAAATGCTGTGTATCATGGGATTTTCTCTTTCTTTCTGATAGGCCACCTTTCCAGTAGCCTTTTCCAGAAGTGGAATCTAGACAGCTGCTGCCATTTGGCTTCGTTGACATATTCAGCAGCTGCACTTGCATTTAGGGTAGTAAAAGTCTGCAAAATGCTTAAACGTCATTTAGACTGAGTTCAGGTTTGCAATAATGGAGATTAAATATATAAAATAACATATAAAAATAATAATAAATGAGTAACAATAAAAGTAGCTAACATATAAACTCTAAACTACAATTGGGAATGTACATATTTTGAACTTCTCTGACCTTTTGTTTTTCTAAAAAGAAGTTTTTACAGGACAAATTAACTCAGTTCATACTGAAGTAAAAAATGAGCTATTAATGGAATCACTTGACCCAGAGGTTTGCTATATTGAGTCCTGGTGTCATTCCAAGCAACCTTTTCAAGGTAGATAGGTAAATGTTGCTATCTTGTGCTCTGTAACATGATAGTAGACCACCTACTTCAACAAAATGTTATTGGAATGCTTCAGAATAACCCTCAAGATTAATTCTGCTTTATGTCTTATAAATAAAATGTAGAAGTGTCACTGCTATACTCATTTACATGTCAAAAACCATCAAAACCAGAGGTGTGCATTTTCTTTTTCAATATTGCCTTGACACAAAGATGACATGTTAACTTTCCTTGTGATAATGTCAGGCCTTGGTGTCTGCCATCAAGGTCACTGTTTCCTTGGGTTCAATATGTAACTAAAAGGACAGCAGTCACTTAAAAGAGAAGTAGTGTGATGGACCTGTGTTGTTCAGCTGTCCAGTCTGGGCACCAGATCTGAGAGCATCATGGGACAAGATGTCTCTGTAACAACAGGTGGCAGTGTGCCCAGGTGGCCAAGAAGGCCAGTGGCATCCTGGCCTGTTCCAGGAATAGTGTGGCCTGCAGGACCAGGGCAGGGATTGTTCTCCTGTAAGTGGCACTGGTGAGGCCACAGTTCGAGTGTTGTGTCCAGCTTTGGGCCCATCGCTTCAAGAAAGGCATTGAGGTGCTGGAGAGTGTCCAGGGAAGGACAACAGAGCTGGGGAAGGGTCTGAAGCACGAGCTAATGAGGAGCAGCTGAGGGGATTGCAGTTGTTCAGGCTGGAGAAGAAGGAGGTTCATGGGAGACCTTATTGCCATCTACAAGTGCCTGAATGGAGCTGGCTAGGTGTCAGTCATTTCTCCCAAGTAACAAGTCACAGGATGAGAGGAAATGGCCTCAAATTGCACCAGAGGAGCTTTAGATTTGATGTTTAGAAAAATTTCTTCACCAAAAGGGTTGTCAAGCTTTGAACTAACTTCCCAGGAAAGTGGCTTTGTCCCCATCCCTGGAGATATTTAAAAGGTGTAAACCACTTTTGGATGTGGTTTAGTGGTGGCCTTGGCAGAGAGGGGTTGATGGTTGGACTCAATCTTACAGGTCCTTTCTAGTGTAAATGGGTCAGTGAAGGACTTTGTTTCAGTTGCTCTGATCCCACTTGCAGTAGTAAGTTTGGGAAATTCAGGTATATCTCAGTCAGAAAAAGCTAAACTTTGGATATCACCAAGTTATATCTCTCCAAGGTTTTTTATATAACACATGCACTTGCTGTTGTGTCAGGAAGCTAAACATCAGATGACTGCTTTCAAATGCAGATACTTGTATGCCCTTGAAAATTAAAGGCTGAGTTAATGAATTTGAGGCAGGTCACCTGCTACTCTGCCTGACTCTACAGAAATCCAAGAACCCAAGCCAGGTGGAACTGCTTGTATTTCCCCAAAAAGTCATGATCTATTTCCCCCTCCTCGCTGGGAGCCCAGTCTGATGTGCCCTACTACTATGACCTGTTCTTAGAGAGGCTGAATCTAGGCCAGGTCCTCAAACTTTGAAATTGTTCAAGAGCATTACTTACTGAAAACCCAGTGTTCTGTAACAGGGAGTAAAAATAAAAGTTTGCATTGCAATTAGCCATAATAAGCTGATTGAAGGCAGGGTTACAGTATTCTTAAAAGATTTTAAGGGGCTATAGGTTTTACAGTCTTAAGCATTGTTGTGGGGAAGATCTTGAAATTCATAAAAGTAATCTAAGACCCTTCTATCTTTTATATGGCTTGTATGTGTTGGACCAGGGTACACAGATGAGAGTTACCACTCAAAGGAGATGCCCTGCAGTCATCTGCATAAGTTGAAAGTATAGAAGGGAAAACAGGCTGATGACGTTTAATAACTTCATTTAATTTGATGTAGATGGACTACAAATACCTGTAAAATCACCATTTAAAGGTATATATACTTGTTTCCCTGTCTAAATGTGAACTATGGGTCATTATAATTTACTGCAGTCAAGTATCCACCCTTGAATTTGCAAATTTTTTTTGAACCCCGGGGCATCAACTTGAAAAGTTTTAGCTCACAATGACAACTTGGAACAAATGATTAATATTACCAATAATACTGAGCTGTCTTTGGGTTGGAAATAGAAACCTGGACCAAGAACCAAAAATGAGTAAAACGAATAGCCATTAGAAATCACTGATTATCACCTATATTGTGAGACTGTCCCATTTCAGAAAAAATAATCAATAGTATTTTAGAGAAAATAATGCCCAGCTGCCAGGTAATTGCTTTGGTGAGAATTAATCTTTTGCTCTTTTGAGGGAGTATGTAAACATTAAGATTTCTTCAGTTGAGGAGCAATAATACAAACAGGGGAGCCTTCCTGCCATCACTGAGTAGGAATGGATATTGTGGCAGAGATATATGATACCAATACCACAGTGAAGTTGTGGGTGAAGTGAGGAAATAAGCTTGAGATTGGTGATAAAATTAACAAATGTAGGATGGAGATGTCAAGTCTAGAGTCATTGTACTTCTCTGTAAATAATTTAATCCTGAAGTAATGTCTTCTGTCTGAAAATAGCTTTTTGGCGATTTTATAGCAGCAGACTAACATTTTCAGAAATAGAGAAGTTTGGAGGTTTTTCACTTTGTGGTAGGTGACTCTGTGCTCTTTGTGAATGCATGTCTGTATGCTGAAATTAGAGTATCTAGACTCTTAATGAAATGTATCTTGAATAATTTCCCATCTTTTAACTTTCTCTAGAAGGAGTTTGAAAACATAAAATGGAAGAGTTGCCAACATAAGTGATGGAACAGATGAAATTTTAGTTATGTAAAATTGACTCAACTTATGGGCTCCTACAGTGGGGGAGAAATCAGTGCAGGGCAGGCTGGAGGCCCCTTGTAGTCCTTTGGTGCTCAGTAGATACAGAGAGTCTTGATCACACACACATGCACACACACACACACATCCCTGTATGAGGACGTTCAGACAGCTGAAAAAAGCCATACTAGGATTCTTATTTTGGTTTTGATTTATAAGCAGAGATACTAACAGAATAAAGCTTTTGCTGTTGAAGGACTGTTTTATTTTTGCTTTATTTTCTTCAGTGTAGTTTGATCCTGTTCTCATTTTATTTCAGTGGCTTTAGATCAGGCCCTATCGCTAATTTCAGTTCCATTCTGTTTCCCTGGTAACGTTTTATTTTTAGCATCATTATGCTTCAGAGATCTGTCATGGAGGGTTCATTTTAATTTTATTTTATATGTTTCATTTCATGGCAAAAATGGTAAAAACCCCAAATCCTAATATTTTCCACAAAATATCTAAAAATATCTTTTAAAATGTGACCATCTTATGTGGTTAAAATTTTAATACTTTGCAGCTACCTCCCCCCATGGATTCAGTGGAAGATTTTCAGGATACAAGTTGTTAGACATTCATGTGTTTTTAAGTCTTTTGAAGATCATTATCCTTTTGTGCACTAGAGGTGTGTTATTCTGATTTTTCAGATCTACTACCACAGCAGGCCCCAAATTCTCAGCAGCACAGTGATTATAAAATAATTGGTCTGGCAGAAAAGGAGGAGTACTTGTCTCATTCCTCTTCAGCACTAGTCATAGTCACTTCTTCTCTCTGCAAATTGTCTGGACAGAAGTAAAGAGGCTGTGGAGACTGTATGTATTTCTGTTTCTAGGTTCTGTTTAATGACTTATATAGTCACCTGAGTGCCTTGAATAGAAATTTCTTCAATCTCTGTTAGGAATGTGACTAGCTGACATTCTTGGCTTGGAGTCTTCAGCCATGATTGCATAATGGGATTATAGTTGAAGGTTGCAGATTTTTTTTTCCTTTTCACTTCAATATTACCTGCTTGTCCTTTTGAAATTCCCACGATGACCGACTTAAAGAACAAAGGTAGCAGCTGGTAAGAAATTTTGTATATTCATTTAAGTAACTAATGTTTATTCATTTTAACCCTGTCTGAGACATTGGCCAACCACCCTGACAAAAAGCACTGCTTGAGAACTTAGGCTGAATTTAGTGGGAATGAAAATAACTCTGCCAAACATTAATTGAGTGAAAAATTATAAAAACCATACCAAAAAACAACACCCTCAGTACAATATCAATATGATGCATAGAGTTCATTGATTCTACTTCACTGAAAAAGGGAAAAATGTAAAATAACATTTTAAATCTTTCAATGTTTTTCAAGATAGTTTGGATTTAGAGTGCTATTAGCCCATTAACAGATCAAGGACTTTCTGATTATGTCTTTCACTCAAGCTGCATAGGAAAAATGATCTGTCAGAATTTATCAGCAGATGAATAATTATTTATCCCCTTACAGAGGCTCCCATTTATAGTATTTGTGAAGTAAGTTCTCTCCTGGGGATGGATTATAATATGAGCACTCTATGGTGTGATGAAAGCCTTCCCACACCTCAGGCTTTGTAGTTTCCTTTTATCTGAAATAATTGCCATAATAAGACATAAGGTCTAAAAAGCTCTTAGGGTTTTAACTGAAGGTCCTGTGCTATTCAGAAGATGCCTTGGTTACAAGCAGATGCTTCTATTTTCTGGCAATCCTGAAATCAGGGCTCTTCTATAAATGAAAAAGAACCCAAAATTTTCTCAGTTGCTAGGGAAAAGGGGAGAGGGAAATAATCCTTCCTCTTCCTTGAAGAAATGACCAATCCATGTCATAAAGTGTGTCACTCTCAGTATTTTTTAGCTCTGTATCTTCATCTGTCCAAACAACCTCAACTTAATCTGGTCTAAAATAGTCTGATGGCACTTAGATGTTAATTGGGCCAGTAAGATCTCATCACTGTTTCTTGAGAGATGAAGTAAAACAAAGAGAAAGTTGCCAGTTGTGGCCCTTGGCCCATCCCAGAGTAGTGCTAATGGGAGTTGATGGGTTCGTTTCTGCCAAATTTGCTTGATTTCTTCACACAGACACATTTTTTCACCTCTTGCAGTGAGCAGGAGTGAAAGGCTTTTTAAAGAAGGAATTACTGGAGCTTACATGGTACAAAGGCTCATACGAATTGCCTGTCAGTCAATTGGATTTGATGGGCAGGAAAGACAGATTGGTGAGAGATGGGGTTAGGATATTTGCGAAGTTCCAGCTAGAACATTTCTCATTTCACAGTTTTGAATTTTTACGCTAAGGGGCAAGGTGAAATGCTGCTGCTTTTGTTTGTTGGTGTGGGTTAACAATTAGCCACTGCTTGATTTGGTGGTTTTGTTAGCGCTGTTACTTGATCTGTTTTGGAAGACACTCCTGGTTTGAAAGCTAAATGTGATGCTACTGCATATTATTCGCTCTTTGCTCCTGTAGAATCTTTTTTCTCTTTCTTGAAAGGGAGAGAAGGAATGAAGAGCAATTAAAATAGGTACCTTGAAGAAGTATCAGCCTTCTAGAAGTGTGTCAGTCAGCTTTTGTTTCTGTAGACAATGGGGCACAATGCTGCCAGTGATTCAGCCTGCCAACACAGTAGGACCTGAGAGTGTCTGCATGGGCTGTGGTGTAGCAGCTTGTGTTGGCTGAGGCAGTACCCTCCCTGGAGTCCTGGCTGCCAGCTCACCAGCATGAGGCAGGGTTAGCCTCCAGGATCACCTTTGAACATACATATTTTGGCTATACAGCTTGCTATCGTGATCTTTCTCACTGTGTAATGGCAAACACAGGAAGAGATTGTACTTCCCAGGACACGTGCAATCTAAGGAAAGAGAAAAGTAATGATGTGGGGAAAAGGAAGAACTGGGTAAATGGCACTTATTGTACGGAGTTGTAGTTTATGTGAGAACAGAAGGGAGGGTATTAGAACATGAGGAGTAATAGATGGTATAAAATCTAAAAATACCTGGATTTCCACTTTTTTAAGAGCGTTAAAGGAGAATGGAAGAAACTGGAGACAGCAAAGATTTCCATACCTCATTGTCTTCCCCTCTTGTTCATATTCTGTCTATGTTCCTGTCCATGCTGGTCAATCTCTGACCCTGCTACTTCTGCTCCAGGTTTATCATTTCCCAGGCCCTTACTGCTAGCAATTTTCAAAGCCCGAAGCCTCACACAGGCTACTTATGCTGGACCAAGGACAGTAGTCAGGGCTGCACTCAGCCCATTTGAATCCGTGTTCTACACAGTCCTACTAAGGATAGTCCAACAGGTTTCTTACTGGCACTTATCAAGTAATTCTGGCAATTTCAAGGGAATGTGTCTTTCTATTTTTAAAAATTATTTAGAAATTAAATTAATCCACCTATCAATCATATATGTGTCCATATGTATGGCATATTTTGATGTTATGATTGCTTACCTGGGCAGAGCTGTAAGTTGTAGCAACAGCTAGAAGACTTCCTGCTAGTTTTCAAATACGTAAGGTTTTTTAATCTTGACAATATACATTTCCTCAAGATTTATTTGGTTCCAGTGGACATCAGATACTGAAAAGAGGAAATGATTATGTTTGCTAACATACAGAGTTCCAGAAATTCTCAGCATTCACTATGACAGCTAAAGGGTCTTGTTTATTGTAACTGACTCTTCACTGTCCCAAGAACCATGAGGTTGTAAAATTTTTTTTAAGGTGATACAGATCGCAGTTTGAAAAGAAACAGCATACAATATACAAATCTTCTGTCCTTTTGTCTCACCTTCTTAATGAGCACTCATTACTCTGATATATAACAAGCACTCTCAAGGAGTAAAAACAAGGCCAACCTGAATGGAAGTGGTTTTTTCTTAAGACTCCTTTCAGGCACTTGGGAGTAGAAGACATAGATTTAAACTTTGTGTTCAGTGAAGAGACGATATAATCAACTAGATGCTCAGCAAAACATCTAAAAATATCTGTTTGAAAAGTATATGCTAAAAAGACATAAAGTACTTTCAACACTTCTATGCTTAAGTGATAGATCTGTGATGTTCATATCCAGAAGCTTCTGCTTGCATAGGTTGTTCTATGGTATTGGTACCAGAAATGTGTAAATATGGAAAATACCTGAACTTCTGGATTATCAGCATCCTAATTCAATTGAATTTCCTCTTCTGGAAAAATGAAGGATCTTTTCATTAATGCAGGAAACAATTACTGCAGTTTACATAAGGTCAATTCATGCTTTTTAGTAGAAAGCAGCATTACTGTGCAAGCTGCTGCCACAGAGTACCATTATGCAGTGAAAACCATGTAGGAGTGCATTTAAATGGAGCACTTTATTTTTGTCTCACAGAAGAGAGAAAAACCAAATAATTTTCCAAACATACAATTTTTTTCCTATTTAAGTGATAACATCAGAATTCTACCAGGAACTGGCAGCACTCAGTGAAGATTAATTCAGTTGCAGGAGATTATAGTATCTACCAAATGTCATCCTTGTGCCCTAAACATAATACGCATAACAGATATTACATCTCTGCCTGTAATTTATTATACTACTACTTTGTTTTATGTAGTCCAATCTTTTAAGAAGTGAGAATCAGGTGGGCTCAGAATTCAGTATATCAGCTATATATCAGTGCTAAACTCTCTCTGGACAATCCAAAGCTCCATGTTGCCATAATTTAAAAGCAGAAATACATTTGCACTTTACTAGAGAATTATGATTAATGAGATACTGACTACAGAGAAATAACATTTCAGCCTTGAACTGTTGTCATTATAATTTTTTCTGAAAGTAAACTTTAAAATCCTATTTCTTCAGTGATTTAGACAGGGGCTTATTTTTATTTGTTTAAAGTGTTAATTGATTCCACATAAAGCAGTTGTGCTGTAGGTGAAAGACTGGTAAGTCTCTACAAGGCTGGAACAAGACTGGGTGTAATAAAGATGAAATGGGCACTGTTGTAGTGTATGGTCCTGGCAGACGGATTCCTTACATACGAGAAAGTACCATCAACTGGAATAGGAGAGATGGCCTTGCATTAGAAATATGGAATTTCAAATTCCTTTTCTAGCAAATAGGAAGAAAACCTGCAAGAGTAAAGCACTCTTTAACTGCTATAGGAGTAATGTCTGGATGAGAAATGAATGATCAGGCACTATAGCTTTTTTCATCTTTCTGAGAATGCAAAGCACTCTGAACATCAGATCAAAGCTTCTGAATGATACTTAATCCTTAATTTTTTAGTATTTCATCTCCAGTTTTCCACTTGTTATTAAGTCCTGTTGGAAAGTGTGCTAAGATGGTGCAGCTGCACTGTATTATAAGTAATAACTGATCATCATTAATCTGTTTCAGATTTTAAATTCTGATTGAACAATGCAAGTTAGATGCAGTCTGTGGTATACTGCTGATCCATGGTTTTTCCTCAGTGTAGCAATGATGCAGCACATCTAGCAGCTACATCTGTTCCTATGGCAGCAGATTTCATGCTGTGTCTCTCTGCATGTTTTCCTTTTTAACAACAGACTGTTGGTACAGTCGAACATGGCATAGTGGCACACAACTGATGCTGTCCAACTCACCATCCTTGCTACAAATCCACTCAGTGAGCTTGGCTGGTAACATGTTCCTTCACAGGTTCTGAAGTATTTTGGTTGTGATAGTTGCACGTCCAGTGCTAGATTAGCTACTCTTGTTGTAATTTTCAAAAATTTTCATCTTGAATATCATAAAGTATCTATGTAGCTTCTGTATCACTTCACAGATTCAGATATACTCTCACCAGTTCCTTTGGTTCCTTCCCTGACCCTCCTCAACGACAAGAGGTCAGGGCTTTGTAAACTCGGCACATTTTGTATCTTAAGTATGGAGGAAAATAATTGTTTTACAGTGACCCAGTCTTCATTTATTTGATGAATAAATGAGGAGGAATTAAGAAAGCTCTGATTGTACTAATTAGCTGCCTACTCTTCTTGATAAGAATCACATGCAAATTTAAAAATTATGATTTTGTTCTTTCAGACTGCTTAATATTCCGTCTTGTAAAGCACCTTCAACTTTCTCCTGACTTACTTTCTTTTCTTGGGTAAGGTGTAAGTTTTGGGGCTTTTTAAGTTGTATATGAATTCTTCCACTTGCATCATAAAAGAAGTTAGTGAATGGAGAACTCTTTCATAAATCTCATTAAAAATGAAAGTGTTTTAAGAAACCTCTTTCCATGATCTGCCTTGGTTTAGCAGGTTAGACAAGTCTACAATCTGCTAGGCATACAGAGCTCACAGCACATTTGTTTTGTGTTACCATCCAGAATGTGCCATATGAAGCTGTCCTGATCATTTAAACAGCATGCTTCTCTTCAGTTTTTCTGCTCATTCTATGGTAGTAAACCAAGGCATTGGTTTGTCATCATACCCATAGTAGTTCTCAGGAAACAGAACCTAGAAGTGGCCAAAGCCTGCAACTATTCCCTGCCAGGCTGGTGCGTAACCAGTGTTGAGAGATAAAGGATGTTGGAATCGCTTTTGGGAAAACTCTCCACTCTTGTAAGAGCAAGGATAATTGTCTTAAATGCTGCAGGAAGACAAGATGTATCAGAGGAGACTGCAACTGATACCATCTACAAGATTTCAGCCCCTGCTGAAAAAGTGACTGGACTCTGGTTAAGTATCTGCACCTCTCCTTGACCAAAGCAAATTTCAGGGTGACTGGCCCACAGGATCAGTTATGCAGCTCAGACAAAGAGTATCACATCAATATGTACATGAAAGAACACAAAAAAAATGCATACCAAGAACGATAAACCTAGCCTATAGTAATTGAAAAACCATGATAGCTAGTTTTAGAGAAAATTCCAATATGGGTTTTGTTTACAAAACACCATCATATAGCTTACAGGTAAAAATGAGCAAAGCTATTGCTCCCAGTTGTGTGATGTTATTCACTTAGCAGAGCAAATCTTCTGGCCCCGGCACAGGGTAGGAACCGACATCGTAATCCACAAACTTAGTTTGAAGCAGGAGCAGAAACAGGATCGCATTGAACTCAGATATGCTCCAATCTCCTCTGAATGATTTGGTGAGAGAGCAGAGCTTTTCCTCATGCATCATTTAGTAGCTGCAGAGACTTGACAGATCCACAAATCCACATGACTCCCATTTCCTTCTGAGCAGCACTGGAAAGGTAATAGAGTAGGAAAAAGCTGAATGACACCTGAACTTTGAAGGTAGGGAGAGGTTTGGAGGGGGGATAATTTTTTTTTTACTCAAACGTGAGAAGTGCTTTCTAGAACTGAGCAGACTTGCTTTAGTTCTGGTTAAGTTCTCAGCTTTTTTTTTTTTTTTAAAGGAGGACTGTGCTGATAAAGCCATTGGATGTGAAGATTGGTGGCAAAATCCTTTATGGCAAAATCACAGATTTCATATATGGGAGGTATAATTAAATGATATTTGGAATGCCTGAAGAGATTACTGCAGGCAAAATGGATTCTCAGCTTAGAGAGTATTTGCAGCCTTGTCACAATTGGTTCCTTGATTTAAATTGTAGGTCTAGCATTCTCCTTCTAAACCCTGGCTTGAACATGTTAACTTTGTGTTGTGTGTGTTTGTATGCACATGTATGCATGCAGCTGGAGTTCCCTCACTTTCATTTTGAATGTTGAGTATGGAGACGCTTGAAAGTTTTATCCCATGTTTGATACATTCTGTGCAGTAAGGTTTGTGAAAAGATTTTATTTGTGACTTTAAGAACAAGGGTTCTAATGCCTTTAAAATGTTCCTGACAAATTAGGTGTGCGCTGATCGGTCGCACAAAAGGCCTTCATAAATCTATACCAAACTGGTTCTGGTACAGTCTTGTCTTATGTGACTTCTATCAAGGCCTCTGAAGCTCTTATAAAAGCTCCAGCTCTTATAAAATCCAGCAAAAAAATAAATTAAAGTTTCAGTTTAATCAGTCATACCTTTGAAACCCCCTTTGCATGATCACATTTAGTCATCAGTCTGGATCACAGTGAGCTCTCTTAATTCAGTGACACTGTTGCTTTAGCCAGAACGGTCTAAGAGAATATGACAAGGTTTGTCAGTAGAGGTACTTTCTCATCTTAGATGAAGTTTTATAATATAACCCCTACATCAAAGATACCTTTCAGAAGGGAGCTTTGTTTTTAGCCTAAATTCAGATGTTTAAAATGTGCCTTTTAAAATGTTTGAACTAATTGTCTAGGCCCCTTTGTGATCCCTGGAAGGGGCCATTCCCAGGGGAGAACTCACCAGATTTGCATAAGATGTCAGCTTTCAGTAGAGTCCTGCCCTAGTCTGTTTCACTCTCTTGCATCCTTCACAGGGTCTCTCTGAGCCATACCTGGGACATCACTGTCTGCAGCTTCCCCAGGCTACCAAACACACGTCTCAGGGGGTGGGACACCATAACCTTGGCCACAGCCCTTGTGCTTCACACAGCCTCTCTCAAGGCATATAATGCACTGCCACAGCAGCATCTGCTGCTGGCCAAAGGAGAGGCCTCTCCTGAAACTGCCTTCTCATTTGTAGGGTCAGGAGAGTCTTCAGCCCCAGCCACAAGAAGAAAGCACCTTCTGTCACCACAGAAAGCACCTTCTGTCACATCACAACTGTACAGACACTTCCGTTTCTCTGAGAGACAGCATACTGGTTTTTGATTCTATTTAGCTTGAGGGCTCCCATCTTAAATTGTCATGAAAGCCAAGGGACAGGGATTGCCGAGTGACCCAGATTTGCACCACAGCTCGAGGCGATGTCAGCCCACCCCGGTGCCTTGGCTGGGAGCACGGCACGTGTGTGTCACTGTAGCGCTCAGCACCGCGCTGCCTGGCTGGAGTCAGCAGTGACAGCAGCTGCCCAGTGCCACGGCAGGTTACCTGCTCCAAGGACACACAAGTACAAAGGGGCAGCCCGCACAAAGGCCTAGGCACGCTTGGGAAAGCTTCTGAGAGTCAGTTTGCTGTGCTGCCATGCATTGCAGGGGCTCTGCTACTCCCTGTGCTCCTTTTTATGCCCCTGGCAATGTCAGTGCATGTCCTCGCTACAGCTGTGTATTCCACCACAGGCACCTGGGCCCTGCTGTTGCCATTCCAGGGTGTCTCACAGGCCTGGAGACAGTCTTTGCTGTTTGCTTACCACACTGCCTTGTGTGGCTTCTAGGTAACACTGCTTTTGACACTGTGCTGTTACACATAATGTTTTTCACTGTTGCCAGCAAAGGGTGTATGACACCTGCTGACTCCTGCATCGTAACTTCTTCCCCTGGGGAGAGCCTGTCCTCTCACATTTGCCTCTGACATCCGCTCTGTTCTCATTCACAAATCCAAGGCTGGCCTCACCATGCGCGGCAGCTCTACCCAACGCTAGCAAGGTGGTTTAGGGGCATTAGGGGCTTAGCAATGCAGCTGGTGCTACAGAATGATTGAAGAGGCATGTCCTCACGTGGCTTGAGGTTCCCAATTCACTTAGGTTTTTTTGTAAAATATTTTTTTGTTAGAGACAAGTTTGGACACTGCTCCTTATAAATTCTTACCACTGTGCAAGGTCTCGAGGTTTCTCACTGACGACCACTTTTACACATCATGAGATACCTAATATTGAAAAATAACTTGGGGGGAATGAGACTTTGCTTCACCACAGAGATAATCAAACATCAATGAGGAATTTTATCTTTATTTCATGATGTTAGCACAATAAACTCACACAGTAGCATTGATCTGTACTTATTTAACAAAATACATTTATAGCAATTTACAAATTATTTTCCATTTGAAAACATGGCATAACATTTTATTAAACACAATACTTTATATAGAGAATTCTCATTTAAAAACATATTTCATTTTTAAGTATTTTCTTTTCTCAGTAAAGCACAGCCTAACAAAGAAATTCGTGCCTGTTAGCAAGTAAGAAAATCAGAACACTAAGAAGATGTCACCTGTCAATTTATTTGATTAATTTTAAATTAAGGTACCAGTGGAATGTAAACAAAGAGTAATTTTACAAAAGGCTCCTTATCAAATATACATGCAGAGGTCTGAGTTCCAATGTATATATTATTACATTTCTGCTCTCTAACGTAATATAATTTGATAAGCCATTATTAAAAACAGTAGCCTTTGGCACTTTGAGTAAAAAAGAATATATCAATATTTATGTATAGAACATAATTTCAATGATTACACAAGAGCTTTAAAATCTTTTCTTAAGAAATAGGAAACTTTAGGAAAAATATCACACTGCACTTGAAATAGTGCAGCAAGTTTTAGAGTAATAAAAGCAACATATATGCCAATATATATCTGACTAAAACCAAGGAATAAAGAACAAACACTCCCACCAGGAATCCTGCTGTTTCCAAAACAGCTAAATTGCCAGAGGGAACATTTTCTAATCTTTGCTTTATTGCCATTATTCTCCATTTCAATTTTCCATTATTTCCAGGTTCATCTACTTATGTTCTTTCCCCCTGCACTTACAAACTAACAAATGATTGCATTTTTTTTCCCTGCATTGATAAGCCAACAGTGTTTGTGTCTTACCCATTCCTTTAAAGCTAATCCTACCTGCTTTATCCTGTACCTAGACTAAACTAAATCCAAAGGGTTTTGTTCATGACAGTCCAAGTGTTTGTAATTCCTAGGAATCTTGTACAAAATTTATTATTAAATACCAAGGACTAAAGATACATCCTTTTGAAAAGAAAAAAACAAATCCTGTCTTGTAAATACGAGCGTCTGAGAACTTATTTCTAAAAAAATTACATTTTTTTCCTTTTTCTCCTGGTATCTATGATTATTTTTCCCAGCTGATGTGCCTTAAAGTGTGTCTTCAACATACGGTGCCTTTAACATACACAATATGCTGCAACCCTATTGGGTATCTTCTTACATGTAACCTGCAGAATGTTTTCTCCCAATCATCCTAAGTATGATGGGGTCGTCTTGCATCAACAGCAGAAAGAGTGTGGTCATTTCCTTAAGGACTGACACTCTTTCACAGCACTGGGTGATGGGCAGGTGAAGGAAGCATTGCTTGGCACAGTTGGCTTGACAGCAAGCATTCAGCTAAGCCTGGAGCACCTGTGAAACTGGGAATTATATATAAAGCTTTCCACTGACTCACAAACACCATCCTCATACTTGCGAAACTACTTAGGTTTGGGATTGGGTTTGGGATTTTGTTTTGGTTTTGAGGTCTTTTTTTGGGTTTTTGTTTTGTTGTTTGGTTGGGTTTTTTTTGGTCTATGTATTGTGCTGTTTATCTTCTTGAACAGGATGATTCTTCCTTCTACCTCCTACTTGGCTGGGATAGGGTGGGCTTTTCCTTTGAGTTCTGTGGGGTAGGGTCTGTAGACAGGTTCTGACTGTAGAGAATGTATCTGGTTCTCTGATAAAAAAATCAGAAGAGGACTTAGACCAAAACACTTCTCTCAAGAAGACAGAGAACAGACCTGATCTGGTACTACTCAGTGAGGGGACTGCTAAGCCATTCCCTTCCCCTCCTACCAAGGGAGCTGGGAGGTGCCTGAAAGCAGTTCTCTTTCAGGTAGAAATAGGAGAGAAATGAAGAGCTGCAGTGGGTGAGCACTGCCCCTGGCTTCCTTCAAGGTTTAAGTCAGAGCCAAATGAAATGAGGCATTCCTTCTAGCATGCCCATTCTAGGACATGTCATCTTTATTCCTTTCAGAGCTTATCCCTTCAATAATTTTTGGCAATGGAGATTTTTAGCAGGCAAGTTTTTTCATTATATTCAAATCTCAGTTTAAATAATTCATGTTCTCTCAGGTGCAGAGACCTTTCATATTCTTAAGTGGCAGTGGTGGGAAAAAAATATCACGCTTAAGAAGGCTCTGGAGGGTGTCTCAAGGGAGGTGAACTGTAGTAGTGGCACAACGCAACACTTGTTCAGTGATTCTGCAATACCAAGGCATTCCATTCTTTAAAGTGAAGCACAAATCCCCTACGTGGTGGTGATTGGGGTGAAACTTGTGATTGTTCTTGTGGCGTACTAAGCAAGTGAGGCGAATGACTGCTTCTAAATGTGAGCTATGATTTTAATTCTTGTCTCCTTGGAAGCTGGTCAGGAAAGTCGCCATTCTATTTTTATTTACTCATGGCTCACCTTTCACATTTGCACATCTTGCAGTTACTGGTGTCCTGCATTATTTGTTTAAAAACTAATAGAAAAATGGAAGGGTCGCTGAAGGACAGAATAAGAAGTTTAAAAATGTAAAATCTGAATTACTTGTAGTACTCGATAAGACCCCCTAAGAAAGGTAATTTAAAACAATTCTACAAGTTAGCCCACTAAGAAGCAGCCTCTTCATTAGTAGCACCTGTTCTTAAACAAAAGTTGAGCGGTAGCAGCAAAACTATTCAAAATAGATAGTCATTCCATTCTAATGGAATGTCACCCACACATTTTTTGTTGCAGTAGACATCTTAAAAGAACTACACAAAACCTTTGCAATCTTTGAATGTGACAGATCCACTATAACAAAGCTGTAAATATTTCCTACGCTAAATGAATGCAGCCAGCATCATCATAGTATTAGCAATATTACTTGTAAAGTAACTGCACATCAATATGTCATGTTTGCAGAGTCTGATAAGTATGCAATTTTTCAAAACATGTAAAGTTATCATCAGCACCATCCTGTATTAAAGATTTGGTGCAAATTCTGCAAAGGTGAATATATACCACTGATACAGCCTTTGCTGTGAAAAAGTCAGTCAATTTTGCACACAAATATAAAATAAAAAGTTGGCACATTCAGGAAATACAGTGGCTGTGTTCAAGACCATTGTTTTAATTGACATCATCACCCTCAGATAAATGTTTTGAATCTGAAGAAACAAGTTGCATGAAAATGTTTCACATTAGTTCTGGCATTGTGCTTTTCCCCCCACCACATGCTTTTCACAGGCTCATGCACATTGCACATCAGCAATGCTGGGCTGCTGGTCAATAATTTGGCACATAAAGGTAAATATCAGCTCAAAACAAAGGGAGCAGAACCTGTGTCAAGATGTGTTTACTCTGTGGTGGTATGGACCAGCTGATATGTCTCCACTCATTCCTTGTACGCTCTTGTGGGGGATGTGCCTTTATAGAAGATGTTTCTGGTGTTCTCTGGACTGCTCCCTCTCTCAGGGATTAAAATGATGTTACCTTTTCTTCGAAGTGTTGAGTCCCGGCTAGAAGAAATGGACAGAGTCTCTGAGCCAATCTCACTTCCCTCCACTGGTGTGACTCTTATTGTAGTGATTCCATGATGGTGATGCTCAGTGTTATCTATGTTGCTTCTTTTCCTGTCACCTGACCCATAACTGTCTTTTAAGGAGTCACAGCTCTCGGAGTCTCTGTTAAGATCATTTAGCTCATATGTCTGACGAAGAGTGACTTTTTCAGGACCTTTCCATTTCCATGACCCACTTCCTTCACCTTCTGATGGCATCTGAATTACAGGTCTGTTATTTTCTGGATGGGCCTCAACTCTAACAATGCTACTTGGCTCATGGTCTGTCAAGGTTTTATATCTGATGGCTCCTGTACAGGTCACTGTGCTTCCCTCTGAACTCTTTGGACTGCCCTGAAGCACTCCTTGCTGCTTAGACATGGCTATTACTTGCATGATTCTTGGCTGGCTATTGCTCCTGCATGCAACACTCTTCTCAGCAGCTTTCAGCCATTTAGCTCTAGCTGAACTACTTTTGGGTGATGTGTTCACGTTCTCCTGAGTCTCTTCAGGAATGTGTACTAGCTGGGATGAGCCAGGACGGGACTGAATAGAGACTCTCGGCCCGCCAGTAAGACCTGAGTTGTTACAACCTGGTACACTGCCAGGTTGGATTTTCAGGTATTGGCTAGTTGGGCCATGATGATCACCATTTACACCCACTCTGGAGGGTTCTGAGCTTGACCTCATTTCAATAGCCCTTGGTGGTGACTGGCCAGATTCAGTCTCTATTACTTGCAGGGACAACTTTCGACTTTCATTCTTGTTCTTCCACTGGGACAGCAGCTGTTTGGAACGGGCAGAATCCATTGATGCGTGTATTGTTGCGTTTCGTCTTGCTGGATCTTCCAAGGATGGTGTGTTGACTCTTGGCAAGGTGTTGCTGAAAGTAACCATGTTTTCCTTTCCCATTGGGCTTCGTGGTGTTATTATTTCTACATCAGCATTTGCTCTCTTGAGATTGGTCAGAGATCCTGAATCTCTGTGGTTTCTATTCAGGATACCTTCCGTACGGTGAGAGACAATGCCATCGCTGCTGCCACCATTTTTTCCTGGCAGGATTCTGTTGGCATCTTGACTAAGGTCTGTCAAAGACCTTAGAGGTTCTCTGTGAAAATTTGGGTGAAACACATTCTCGTCACTTGGTAAGAAGTTCCCCACAGCATACAGGCCCTGATATTTGGACAGAAGCATCAACAATTGGTTAAGAAAGTTAAAAAGGACACATTTTAAGGTACTTTAATTACATTCTTTTGCTTTTAAATAGAATTCAGGGACATAATTACTCCTGGTAAACTAACGGGTATGCTTACTTTCCTTTCCTCACTAGTATAGCCTGAGTCCAAATTCTGTCCTCTATCTGGTACCTCTTAAGTATGTATGAAGTAGTCTCACTAGGATAACTAGGGCATATTATCCATGGCAATAAATAGTTGAGGTAAGGATTTAGCTTCCATGGGCTTTCTTCTTTTTATCAAGCAGTAGATACAGCTACAGAAATAATGTTTTGTTAGAAAAATAGGAAAATAGATGTTTGCAGTCTCTTAGGCAAAGCTATTTTACAACTATACTACCGTCTACTCTGATTTACTGAATCTTGTTTCTGCTTGAGTTGTTCTCTGCTGTTAGCAGATTCTGCCCTTTCTACTGCAAAATAACCATGTAATACAATATCTACATCATGGAACAATTTATCATCTTTAAATCAATTGCTTTCCAAGCTGTGCAGAACTGTAATAAGATTTAGATATACAACATTTTCCTAATCAGGAGACTTGCTATAAAATGCTGTCATTTTAAAAGGACTCCACTGAGGGTATTCTGTGAAACGGTCAAATATCTGACTCAATCACTTGAGTTACTTGTTCTTTATACTCCTTTCAGAATTATTTGTAGTTTCACATAATTTCCCTTCTCCCTCCTCCTATTGGTATGTAGTTTTCAGGGCAGACTTTTTGAGTACTGGGTATCCAGGACAATATACTCTCTGCTGTATGATCTCACACAACAGTGTATGAAGACCTATCAAAGCACACTTGTTTGTGCATTTCAAACATGGGAACAACAGCTCAATTTAGGTAAATCTACAACAGTGGAATCATTTGAAATAATATTCTCAACAGAGTGCCTTTCTGTTCACAGTGCAATCATAGAAGCCGACTTTAGTAGCTCATGGGGTTTCTGTTATTACCCTGACTGCTGTTTCTTCTGCCACTGTGAAGGCCATTTTTCCCTGGTGACCTTTGCAGACCACCTGCAGGTACCTCAGGTTATGTTATCACAGAAGAAAGGGGGTCTGAAAATGAACTTATTTTAGTATTATACTAAAATTCATCATTGACTTCTTGAGGGTAAAACCATCCCACTGGCTGTTTAGACTCTTCTGTTCACCTGCCCACACTCAAGCTGTGGTGTCAGCAGAAGCTCTGATTGCTCCCAGGCACCTGTGTTACTCTCTGAGCAGCCAGGGCAGCGGAATTCCTGCTGGAGACATGCTGAGAGCAGCAAGCAAAAGCAAGTACTTGATGAGCTTCCTACTGACAGATACAAACAGGCCTGACGTACGTGCTTCCTTACAGGACCCTTCCAAGGTGCTCCATCTCTTTCAACCCAGTACAGAGGAAAAGCATAGGAATAACCTGATTTGACCATCCTATTTCCCCTGCATGGTTTGCCTAAGAACTCCAAAGAATCACAAGTGTATAATGTCGCCTTTAATTTCTTGCATATTCAGCAATTCACTCAGCTGAGCTGCTCATAATTCAATCATTTTCTGAGATCGTAAAGCTAACACCATCAGTATCAACTCAGGTCAGCAACAAACACCAATTAATCAAGTATTTTTTTTGTGTTATGCTTTTCAGTGTGGATTAGAAAAGATGAGTATTTTCAAGTATTTAATAAAGCACATAAAATTAGAGCTGTATCTGTATACAATGCCAGATTATTATGTTCCACTTTGTGCACTGTTATGGCACTTTACATTGAAATACTTGTTTGCTTTTTCCTTTTTGCTTTTAAAGTGATTATTCCCAACTCATCATCTTCAACACATATTGACTACATTCATAATTATAGCATGTGACCATGATGAATCAAGTTTTCATAAAAGTTACCAGTATTCTTATTCCAGCCTTATCAGTCTTATTTGCTAAAACTTAACTATTATATTTACCAAATAGAGAGCAATTCCTCCTCCAATGAGAAAGCCACAGTAAACATCAACTGGATGATTCTTATACTGGGTGATACGAGTCAGACCGCATATAATTCCACAGATGATAAAGGCAAAGACCAAGAGAGGTTTAAGAAGTTTTGAGGAGTCTGTTAATGTAGAATTGAAGTACATCTTGAAAAAGAAAGAAATGAAGAAGCAGTTGAAGAAAATTAAATGTACCTAAGAGGATTTAATTTCTCACATTCAATGTTTCTTTTACATATAGATCACTAGTACACAGTAATATTACAGGTAATCAATTTAATTTTACAGCCCCGTGAAAATTTGCTCACTTACTGCAGAAAGATCTGAAATTACAAGGAATGGATTTCCAAAAACATAGTGTTGCTTATTTGACATCAATTAGGATAAGGATTTTATGCTTCAATACTGTTTCCAATTAGCATCTAAATGTTCTGTAAATGTGACTAAGGAGCCACCTCTTGTGAAACACACAAGCCAGATGTCATGCCAGATGAATGCAATAACCTGTTCCTACAAAAGCTACCACCAGATGCTTTAGAGAGCCATTTCTCAACTGAGGGCCATAATGCCTGGCAGGTCACAAAAATTAAGTGGAGGTGGTTCATCAGTATTATTCCAAATTTTGGGCCTTTCTCCAGGCAGAATAAATACTGGCAAGCTCCCAGTACATGTATGATACTATTATCTAATGTCATTAACTGGTTGTTACAGTTGTCTTCCTCTGATTTTCACAGCATGAGTGATGGAATTACTTTTTAAACTTCAAGTAAGTTGTCACTTGAACAAACATTGTAGGCCATACTGAAGAAATGCTGCAGCTCAAAGTGCAAAATCAGCTGTGATTGCTGCAGCATGTCCCACAATTCTCTGCTAGCAACTGATAGGTTTTATTCACTTGCTTTGCTGTAACACCTTGAAGGCCTCTGGGAGTGATTGTGCCATTTCATCCATGCTGCAAATCTATGGAGGTGAAATCAAACTAAATCACATGAATGTATGGCCCTTAATGCCTCAAGTTTAAAAGCAGCGAATCAAGTGAAGACAGCAATAAAAAAAAGGCAGCATACATAAAGGTTAATTTGATTGGTAAGTTAAAATATCACTCTGTAAGACAGATAAACGCTGCATTTTATATGAGGATAATATGAGGCATCAAATATACTTTAACATAACACTTTTTATTGCTTCTTAACAAAGGATATGAAGCACTTGAATCTTTTCCTTATTCTTTAACAGCTACAATAAAACCAGCTTTATTAGTAGTTTTATTTTGCTTTCAAATTGTTAAGATAAAAACACCCATCCATCCAAGATACCTGGGCAACACATAATTTTACAATATACAGAAAATTACTTCCTAAATTTTGTCTTGTATAAATGAAACTGAATAGAGTTGGTCACTCACCGAAATGTACACTGCTGCAAAGGCTGCCAGGGTGGCATGTTGAGAAGGGAATGACTTCCTGCCAAGGAAGGACACTCAAATTATACTTCTCAGTTGAAATGCACAGTGCTAGTGCTCATTGAAGAAAACACTGGGTGGTACAGTCATTTCTATCTTACACTTCCTAAGCAATATGTGATCTATTGGTAACATTTGTCATCGGGTGACATTTTTCTCAGAGAGACGCAAATGACGTCTTTACTCGCTATGTCAATAGGTTTATTTTTAAAAAAATTTCAGTACTTTTACATCATGACAGTACCTAATGGAGCACAACAACATGAGGAGGGTATTTTAAGAATTACTGGGCCCCTTCTTGATGCCCAGAGCAAAAGAAAAAATGAAAATATGTCCAAACTCTCTGAGACAGTAAGTGATATCTGGTCTGCCCTTGAAATTGCTGAGGACCCTCTGCTCCCATTGAAAACTTGGAGACTTGAATGATGTGGACTGGGTCTTGAGTTACAAACTTCAGATATGAAAATTAAGAGTGACAGCTTAGCTTCTACTTCTCTGGCAAGAAAAGGAGGTTTTGTGCATGCAGAAGTTATGTAGAACCATCACATGACGGTCTCTAACATTTTAAGATTATTCTTCTTCTAGACCCATTTCAATTCTCTAAAAACAACTAAAGAAAAGTGATGTGAACGTGAAAGAGGTTTTTACATAGTAAAGAGAAAAAAAGCTGGGTTTCGATTCAGTAACACCTGTTCTACAGTGTCCATCTAGGTCACAGAAACCTTAAGAAAATTCTATGACCTCTGAGCTCTAGAAATGAGTCAAATACAGTGAAGATTTCTCTCTTTACAATGGTATAGATATGTAATGTACCATGCTGGATGTCTTGGTGAAGGAAGAGTATGTGTCTTGCATTCACAACAGCAACTTTCACCTGAGAAAGCTCAGCTTGGGATAAATACTGAAACAATCATTCGGCTTCACAGATGGGTCTTGCCAGCCTAACTGGGCTCCACGTACACCCATTTTCCTAGCAACACCTGAGTGAGCTAGTTTAAAATAGGAGACTGAAGCACAGTCCTTTAACTTCAGACAGACATTTATTCTGCAAAGCAGCAGAGTCTGCTTTCTAAATTTCTTTCCTACGCATTTTGCCTTGTCTGTTCTACATAATTAATTGGCAGTTAAAAATGTGCATGTAGCTCAGAGTGAATGCCACACAGCTGACCTGAATTTGAGATTATGGCTCAAGCAGGTTCATGACTCTGGCCAAGATGAAATCTGCATGGCTCCTTTTGCATTTCTAAAAGCAGACCTAAATTCTTCTTTGTCTTCCTTTATTTTTAACCTCCCTGAACAAATCTTTCACAAATAGTATCCCTGTGGAACAAGTTCAGGGTTGAGGACAGGGGAATAAAGACATGAAAAAAAAAAAGTAATTGTTTATAATAGCTAATCAACTCCTTTACCCTGTGCAGGTTTTAAGGAAGCATAAATCTACTTAGTCTCTGTGGAGCTAATGTGTGTATTTGATTCTATGAACTTTTGTACCACTCGGAACTTAACCTTAATTTGATGGCATTTTTATAGTATATATGGTGTGTCACAATGGTACAGTCAATTTTCTCTTTATTCTCTTTTCTATTCACATGCTTTCCGGGCAAACATAGACTAAATGCACTCTCTGTACTCTCTAATGGTGTCACTGCTTTTGTTCCTCTATTTGTTATCTTTTAATCTAAAATGAAAATAACTCCAGCTAAAAATACTGCCTTTTTGTATGGCTCTGTATTGAAAAGGCGAACAAAGGTCTCAAAGAAAACACGTCCAGAGCTCCGATGACAGTGTATCACTCTAAATGCTCATGCATGAGGATGTGTAGAGGGGGAACAATGATGAGAGAGCAAGTCCTACTGAGAGAGAGAGTCCTACTGAGTCAGAACATCAGAGATGACAGAGGATAGAGACCTCACTGGAGAGCTGAACAGAAGTGACTGAAAAGGCTCTTTGGAGATAACAGAGGAAAAGATGCAATAGGAACCACTGGATATTTGGGGATGTTGCAAAAAAATGATTTCATGTAATCCGTTGAATAATTATGTGCTCCTCTCTCTACTTTTCATACAGGAGTCTAGAGGCAAATTTCTGGAGCCAAAGTTTCTGGGAAGTACAAATAAAAAATGAAGGCCATTAGCAAACTCAGAACAAGTCCCTTCCAAACCGAAATTATTGAAGTCAAATTAACCTCCTGTACTGCAGACATCATACCATAATTTCTATCTGGGTGACTGAAGGAAGTAGCAAGTGCTACTGAAAAACCAGTAGCAAGTGCTGCTTGCTGTGGTAAAGTTGATACTGGCATAAGGAAATAACAACACAATAAAGGAAAAAATAGAATAAATTTGAATTAAGGAGAAATTGAGGGTGGTGCCAGAATATTATAGATTGCCAAATGTATCCTCTCTGATGGAAATAACTTTGAGATATCAATATACGGTCATTTTTGTAGGGAAACAGAAACACCCACAACCTGATTGCTTAGTCTTAATATGTTACAACTAATTTCACTGGTTTTTTGGAAGTGATGGTATTTACACTTAGGAGTGACTGGTCATTTTGGAATGGCTACAGGCAATCAATTCAAAGCAGTAGACATCATATTTGAGATAATGAAATGAATGAGATGTAATTGTGGAAATTCTTCTGCCTGCTCCTATGTAATCATGCCCCAATTTCCTTGGGACACCATGCAGTTGCAAGACACTGCTTGCAAGCATCAGGCTTCACTGGCAACATCCCAGTAACAGCAAATATTTGTGGGAAAAGAGATGAAGAACCAGTTAGAAATACCATGTGAGAAAAGACATGTTTGGGAACACACAGCTCTGCACTGTTGCGGTATTTCCTCAAAAAAGAGATTTTTGTCAATGCTTTTAACATAAAAAACTTAATTAGAGAAACAGAAAAGAAACTTGTCCAACAAATCCCAAACACCTGCACAGTAATGCGTGTTATTCAGAGGTCTCAGACCAAGCACTTGGGAGAGTTCTTCCCTGCCTGTTACAGGGAACTTAGCCACACACCACTGTGAAAAGCAGCAGCAGCTATACACAGTGACAATTGTACAGGAAATTGCCTCCTTCGAGGAGAGAGAACAGCTGCTGATGACTGTGCTTTGGAACCTGACAAAGTCTTCCAAAGCCCACTGTTAGACTAATATCTTTATGGAGAAAATTGAACATCACTAAAAAGACATTTACGTATTCACCTTTGTTATAAAAAACCAACAAACTAATTCAGACATTAACTAGGAAAAAATCTCAAAATTGAGACAGAAGATAAAAAATAAAATGAATACTTAAAAATGTAGACAATGAAGAATAGAACCAACCTTCCAGCATTGATAATATTGAGATCAGCTCCTGAGCAAATATCTTCCACAACATATGAATTCTCTGAGCAAGATACATTTAAGGATGTATAGTTAGGCTTGCAAACAGTCAGGAAATATGGTGCCTGATATCCTGTTGATAGCTGTATAATATCAGTAACAAGAGCAGTTGCACAAAGACCAAACACGTGAACACCTGGGAAAGAAATCAACAGAGCTTGTTAATTTTAGTGTATGCATTAATTAGGTTGATTAATTGGGCAAACTACATTCAACAAAACTCTGGTGGCTTTTCTTACTGGACTTGAGAGAATTTAAATGCAGAATAAGAGGTATTTTTTTTGTGAAAGCCTATTGAAAAGTTGAGTTCTTTAATATAAAAAAATAAGATAGTTTATGCTTGTTTTCCTCCTGTTGCTACTTAAAAATTTTATTTTAACGCATTGATGTCATCCAACATATCTTCATAAAAGGGAGCTACACTGGAGCTTCTTCAGTTTGGAAAGAAGTTTTCTGAATTGATTAAAGAGTAGCCAACTATTTGAGGAGAGCATATGTACTTATCCAGTCCTTAGACTTTCCCACTGGAAGACAGGCTTTTAGTAGTATGGACATTAGATCATTGCTCTGAAGACCTGTTCTCTTTTTGCCACCTCAGAATCACCAGCTGGTGATAACTTTGGCTACCTTCACACCTCCGATGATTCTTGAGTACTGTGTCCTTCCCACAAACCCAAATATTTAAGTCTATTTCATAAGAGATCAATGCTTCAGACTGATTAATAGTGCCAAATTCGCAAGGCAATTGAAGTAAGGCAATTGCTTTACTGAACATTTTCAACTGCTCTTCTCCTTAAGATTTACTTATAATAATAATTCCCTGCTTTAATTCATTGAGATAAATTTTATTTTTCATCCTAAAATTGAAAGAATGTTAAAGACATTAAAATATTAAAAAAACTTCAAATTCAGAGTGTGAATTTGGGATGAAATTCATGTGTCTTTGAGCTTGTTTTTTTTGGTGATGGAATACCAAACAGGAGAAGAAGTGGACATGGGGTATGTTTACAGTCCTCCTTGCTCATGTTGTAATCTACGAACCCTCTGCTTTCTTCCTCAGTGCTGCTCTTCTGATGCTTTACTGGTCACAGATTGCCTAACCTTGCTGGTCACTACCTCCCTGTCTGCCAGACTACCAAAACCCAGGGAACAGTTGTCCTACCAGGTTTTCAGTCTGCTGTCCTGCTGGTTGTCTCTGCCTAGGCTGCCTTCTCTAATGAAAGATTTCTGAAACAGAGGAAACCTTTCCTTTAGCCACTCATTGGGAGAGGAAATTAACTGTAAGAAGGGGATCAAAGTCCAGTTGCCTTTCCAAGTACAGTTTTTCATAAATGACAATTAAAACAAAATAAAACTAAAGAATTCAACATGTTCCTCTGTCATTTAAGTTGCCAGATTCTAGCCCTTTTTGAGAGGCAGATAAACACATTCCAGAAAAAGAATGTCAAACCTACTGAGAGTTTCTGACAAGTTTTCACTGTCATGCTGAATACTGTGACAGGTGGGTTGAATCCTTATGATGCACTGAAGACAGGCAGGGGAAGCTATACACTGAAATCATTAAAAGGCAGCCAGCTCAAGGTGGGCAGGGAAGGAAAAACAAATTACTCTTTTAGAAATACTGACAATAGTACAGGAGAGGAAAGGGAAAACGGAGAGTGTAGATGCTGCATTACTGAGTATGGGGCTGCTCTGTTGCAGTCTGAGTTTCTTCTCACGTTTTCCAGCAGAAGATCTATGCAATGCTCTGCACTGTTCTGAAAGGCTGTTTCAGAGAAGCAAACCTGCATGGTGAAAACTAAATGCATGTGGAAAGTTCTTTTTTGTGAGTAACAATTGAAACCCACCAACAAATCTGACAGCTCTTCTAAGAAAAGAATTGAAGTTGCATCCTCCTGCATTAATATTGGCCTCTGTTCCAATCCCATTTCTTCTTTTGGACAGGCAACAGTAGAGAATTCCTTCTCCTATCATTATCTGCAATGACAAAGGAGCCATTAAATTGAATGTACCACTTACTCAGAAGATCCTGATTGAATTTAAAGGGCTGTAATATAACTGTAACATAACCAATGTCATCCACTGACATGCACTCAACTTTAAAAGATTTGTATCAATATGTAAACATAAACTAATGCAACTTAGCCTGAATGAGGGCAGGCAAGAGGGCGGCCCTGAAATTAAATGCAAATGGCATACATTTGCTCAGTGGTATCCAGGCCTTGATCTACAGCTGAAAGTTGGTGCTTCTACAATAAAAAAGCAGTAATTATAAAATATCGCCTCTAAAATAATCCAGAGCCACTGCAATATCTTAATGCTCCTGAAGTGGTTTTAACATTCAGTCTTGGCCACAAGCCCAGCAATCCCGAGCACCTTCTAATTATGTGACAGCCTGCTCTTCTGTATTTGTTTAATTTGGCTTGGGTTTTAACCAGATCCACAGGAGCAGAAAAAGTTCAGTCCTTATGGTGTCTCGCAACACACCAAGCAAAACAGGTTATGACCAAAGCCCTAGACAAGAGTTTATAAAAGGAAGAATATAAGTGAAAAATGGTGTCACATGCTGGAAAATTCAGACACATTTACACATTTGCAGTCTCAGATTTTATTGTTTTCCTTGTTCAATAGTACAACTATTTGGAACTCTGTACAGGGTTTGTACAGAGTTCAGAGTAAGGGTTGGATTGAAATACTGCAATTAATGAGGCAGTTCTCACCAGCAAAAGAAGATTCACTTTGTCTATCCACAGCTACATTGAAAACTAATCCATGCAATGCACAAAGCTTATAAGGCAATGAGATGCCAAAGCATCTGAGTTATGCTGAATCTGCTGTAATTACCAGTGATGTTTGTCTATAACTAACACCTCCACCCTAGGAAAAAAGAGGTAAAATGGAAAAGCTTAAGTCTAACTCTTTATTAGCTGAAGTTTTAATAAATTGAAATTTCTTGGCCAGGAAGATCAAAGTAGTGAAGGTTCTCTTATGACATGGAAAAGCCAGTGGTAAGGGTTATTTAAGGAATTTGGATTAGCTGAGAACTGTGGCCACTATTATCTGTCTACATTTGATCAATTTACTGCTGAAGCTTCCCAGAGAAACCAGTAGTATTCAAAACTTAAAACTCAGAAAAAATTTAACAGTTTTAGCCAAGTTCTAGGGAATGTCTGGTACAGGGAAAACACCAGACAGATGGATTAGCTTGTGTAATAGAGCAAAAAACAACAAGGCCTATTTCAAGGAAAATTCAGAGGCTGGCATTTTCACAGAAAAAACTGCCAGAGTAGGAAGGGCAGTAGGACTGAAACTGCCAGCAGTGAATTTCTCCCTGAGAACTGATTTCCCAAATCAGTGTGATCTAATGTCCTAGTGATCTCTGTCAGGAAAGAAATTGTTACCTCTGAGCAGGTTTTTAGTCAGTGGCTGGTAAGAGTTTGAACCTTCACTGACATGATTAAATAACTGGTCCTAACATTTCTGCATGAGTAACTAGAGGCAAAATCTATCAGAGGATCAGATTCAGAGTTCTTTGAAGCAAATGGAAGTCATGCTGCAATTCAGGTGTATTTCCAGACAAAAAATATCTATCTTGATAACTTCTTCAAGTCCAGGTGTTCCACACTGAAGTCTCCTGCAGTTTTTGAATACATACTCAAAATTTCATCTATGCCACAAGCTATAGGACATACGTCAGTAATACAGGTAGTTATTTTCTGTAACCCTTCAGGGCTACAGAACAGACCTGTTTAAATGCATTTACTCACTAATAATGAGAAAAAAAGCCCAAAGAGAAAAACCAAAACACACATCCACAAAGCCAAACAGATCCTTCTGTAATAATGGCTTGGGAAAACAAATCATAAGATGTTAGATTTTTTTTTTGTATAAAAAATTACACTAAAGTGAACAGATTTATATATGTTCTCAATTATTTGGAAAATTATTATACCAACTAAAATAATACAGAAAAAAAATCCTATTCTAATATTTATATAAAGTTTTAAAGAGGGATTGATGCTGGAATTTGTTTGTCTTTTTCCCCATGCACGATTTCTTTTTTTTCTTCTTATAGATACTCTTTGGTAATATTTAAAATGTGGCTTAATCACACCTGTATTTTATTGAATCTTGATGACCTTCTGCAGTAAGTACCTGAAGCGTGGACAGAGGCCAGGATACACAACATTACTGGAGATCCTCAATTCCTCACATAGCTCATACTTTCTTTTCTATGTTTTACAGATTTTACAAAGTGTGTAGTTAATTGAAATGTTTATGAAAACTAACTTACAAAATGCTAAACTCTATAATACGACAGTGGCACAATTGTAATCTTTTTACACTGAGCTTCACTGGCCTACTTTTCCAAACAAAAAGAGAAGGATTAGACAAAAACATCCCCTAGTTCCGTACTTCCAAAGTGGTATCGGATAATAAGGAGCCAATGCCTTCGGTGCTTTTACTGAAGGAGGTTGTGTATTTTGCACTGTCACTGCCCAGCCTCTAACTAACACAAGCACCACATTCACGCTCACACCAACACAATAAAACCACACCTTCCTAAGGCTTCCAGCTTTTAGCCAGTTGTACATTGAAGATTTGGGATTTACTTTCTTTTTTATAGGCATGCTCAAGTATGGGTTTGAGTTCCTCTCATGGCATGCTTCTGTTTAATTTTCTACTGCTGGTAGAATGATTCAAGCAAGAATAACATTCTCTATTGCAAAATTTCATGCAATGCTGAAACAGTTGAGCTGTAATCAAAGCCCTTAACAAATACTATATAAAGAAAGAGGCATCTTTTATCTTGGTTTAAGGTGTTTGATATTACCTATCCTTAGCATAAACTCTCTGAAGTAAAAAGCCAGGTTTTACCACCTACTGTGGCCCAAGTGAGCCTAGACAGATTCCTTCTATAGCTATTTCAGAAAAGTCCAGTTTGTTGTTAGCAGATACACTTAAGAAACCCAGCCAAACACCAATACCAACGTTTTGCTTTTATCACAGCATTTGATGTTTGCAACAATCATTTGCACCAGGATCACTGAGAGTCATAGCTCCCAGTTCCTAAATGTACAATTTTTAGCCTGCTGGATGTGCAAAATCCTTCCAAAAACGGTTTCTAAAGCAACGAATGCAGAAAGAACTGTGAAGTTTTTTCTAAAAAGACAAATAAAGAAAAAACATTATGGAAAGCAAAGAGAGAACAGCACTTGATAATTTTTATACAGGCATCACATTTTATAGATTCTGTAACTGTAAATTGGACAGCATTATAAAATGAATTAACTGGTTGAAGTTAAGGGAATTAAAAGGAGCTGGAAGCAGAGATATATTTGCAGCTGGCCTTCAAGAAGTGCTTAACTGACATGCATAGTCATTGCTGTCAGGAGGGAGAAGAGATCCTTTGAAAAGGTTGGTCATGTTTTTTAGGTGCATAGAATCACCTACTCAAGGTGAATTTCTCTCTCCATTTGCCAGACAGGAGTGGTGTGAGAATAAGACTCCTATCTGAACTGCTAAAATCAGGAAAAACGAATTCTTTCCTTTATATATATATGAGACAATTTCTACTTTTCTTTTTTGTAAAATAGTGACCCAACTGCTCCTTCTGTCAGGATATTTCTGTTCTGTTGAAATCATCTCCTCCCTTTGAGTGAATGATTAAACCAACCCACTTTTGCCTGCTCTTAATGACTAACTTGCAATTTAGAGGTGTTTCAGTGCTATTTGAGAAAACATAATTGACAAGATTGATATACCTTCTCTCTGAATAAAGTTAGTTCTAACAAAAGTGGCAAGTTCAGGGCTGTGAAAGGCTTGCATTTCAAAAATCTTGCATTTTTGATGTATCTGAGAGTATGGAGATGCCCTGTCTGTAAAAGTTCAAATATTTGTACAGCATAACAGAATGATTCAAGCTATTTTCATCCAACTGTAGATGCTGTTTCTTAACATTAATGCCCACCATCAAGACAGTGAGAGTAGATGAAGTGCTACAGGGAACGTTTTAAGGAGTATATCTCCTTTTTTTACAAAAGAATGAAATATGAATTTAAAGTCCTAAGGAAACTAGCCTGAATGACACTCCACAGCCTAACTGAAGCAAAGGAACTATTTTCTTTATGCCAACTGAAACTCTTTTCAAAACCTTTATTAAGCGACAGCAGCACTTCAGACTTACCATAATTGATGGTCCAGCAAAAACCAGACTAAGCAACATCAAGAAGGGAACAGACTCTTGTGTAGGTTCAATGTATGGCATACTCAGACTCTTGTCATAGCAATTAAATCCAGAGTGAACTGGCTTGAAGACATCAGTAAGTTCAAGAAAATAGAGGCTAACAACAGAAGATGCCAATATGGGCAACTAGAAGAGAAGAAAGCAACAAATTACTGTTTGGAAATGGAATAGCAATGCTTTTGCAAAGACAACATAGTCTGTTAATAAATCTCTTTGATGTCTGCTGTTTATATCTCACTGCTCCTTGTCATGCGTATTTTACTATCTCTAAATAATTAATTCTCTGGAGATACGATGCTGTTCAGTTGATATCAATAACCCTGCTGTCTACCAAGCCAGTCAAAATACCCAGCCCAATCTTCAGCACACATAATTTAGCCTTTTCATCTATGAATCATTAATAGAAAAACTTTGATTTAATTTTTTTTTTAAGGAAAGTATCAGGACTGCAGTCTCCCATGTGGGGCCTCAGCACTCTGATGTTCATCAATCACCCTTTTCAGTACTTTAGCAACTCTCTGTCATGTATGACAGTCTTTACATCAAAGCCATTCTGCATTGTTTCAAAGTAATAGTTAATGAAAACCAGTATCCAGCCCTTCCCCAGAATCTAAATATGTGATAATGCACATCCATTTCACAATTCTATCAAAAAAGCAATTAATTTTAGCCAGACACAGTCTGTTTAGAACCTTGATGACTATGGTTCACAATTCTTTTATCCTCTAGCTATTTAGTTATCTAATCCTTCACAATTACTTCCACTAATTTATTAAGAGCAGAGTTGGCCCTTCTGGGAACCCAAATTCACCTCTGCTCACCACCAGCTCCTGAAAGCACAGGATCAACTAGTAAATCTCTGTGGAAGGAAGTAATTTAAGAGAAGACACAGCAAAAAGGAATTTTAAAGCTATTGGTTTATAAGTGAACAAAGAGAGCAGCCTTGCCCCCAGGATGGGCATTGGAGCATTCAGAGGTGACCAGGAGGATGTGATTATTCTCTGCATCCTCCTTAGTAAATGCTCAGAAACACTTTTTGTTTGTTATTTTCCAGAGTCCTCCATGAACAAGGCAATATCAGAACAACTTCCTGCTCCTCCACTGAGATGCAATGAGTCCTTCCTGGTGTCTGTACTGCAATGAAGGTACCTATGGTTAATGGCATCTGAGATTATGAGCAGCAGAGATTGTCCTAAATGAATTTTGAGCATACTTATATTATTCTTGCAATGTTCAGTTCACATTTACAAAAGCAACTGATTATTTAAAATCAATGTCATTCACGCCATTCTACGATGCAATATAAAAGCACAGGTAAAATGGGATCCACATGTATTTTGGGAAAATGATGAATAAAATCTGCTCTACATAGCAGAGGGACAATTGTTTCTTGCATTAACAGGCAATTTTCTGATTTTTAAGTATTGAGCTCATAAAATTCAGGCTTTTTATGCATAAAATGTAATTCTGGATGATTAAAGAAGGAGGGTTCTAGCTAAATTTAATCAAAACATCTTTTAATATGACTTTTTGTTTAAAAAGAACAGCTTATCTTTGCTCTTCTGATTTGAAGAGGGTGAGTTGTGTCTTCAAGCATTCCAAGCAAAATCTGAAGAGGGTGGTGAATGGAAGAATGTTGCTTGTCTGGTTATATCTATGTTCAAGTTGATTGCATTGTAATGTCACATAGTATGGAGGCTGGGATTGTGTAGAAAGGGAGGAAATGTGGATTGGCATCCTTAAGTCTCACAGGAGCATTACAGAAATAAGACCAGGCATCTAGGAAGTTTGCTTCAGTAAATAGTGTGCATATATATATATAGATAGATATATATTTATATATATAACCCAAATACATCCATATTTGCACTCACATACTATACTATACATACATATTATGTACAGCATATAACACACAATATGTAATACAGATATATAACTACATATAACATAATATATAACTATTACATAATCTGACATAAATATGTATGGAATAATTACATACAGTGTCACTAAATTGAGTCCTGCTTCTTGCCCATCACAGGACGGAGTCCATTTCTTTATCAGGATGAATTATATGATACATATTATATATATATACAAAATATAATCCTCACTTCATGCTGGATGCAGCCTGACTGACCATAAACATGGGCTAGACTGCTTCCAGTCGTCACATAGATGTGCAGGATGAAAGAGGACTTCCCTGAAGTCTTCTTACTCTGGGAATAATTTAGATTGTTGTGGAACTGGGTGCCCTTGTCTCAACACCTGCCTGCACAGAGACTATGCTGATTGGTGTAAGGAACCTCTGCAATCAAAGGCTGCTACAGTGCACCCTGTCCTGGTGTGCAGGGGGCTTGCACCAACTCTGTGCTGCTCTTGCTAGGATGCTGAAATTCTGCACAGCATTTGAGTTCTCAAATTCCTTTCTGCACAGCCATTTAGCTTTTGAAACATTTGCAACATCTTTTATTAGTAACTATTTGAAAGTCATACTTAAGGAGTTAGTCAGGGTCCATGTCCCATTGGGAAAAGCATCTTACAACAGCACACAAACTTATTCCAGTGAGCTAAAGGGACCAAACAGGCAGATGCCTATTGCCCTTCTTTTGAGAAATTACGCCCTTTTATCAAGATGTCCCCAAAAGTTAATTTCCCATAAAAGAAACACAGAGCAGGCCCACTCATGGAACACCTTGCATTCAGAGTTTCATTTTCGATATGTTTCCATTTTTCTGATATCAGGAAGGGAAAGCCTCTCCTTGAACAATAGCTTATGCATTACCCACAGGTCAGACTCTACTTGGATCATAGTATTTTTAGGCAGGCAACTGTTTTAAATGGCAGTATTCAACTATCAAAAATAGGCAATATTTGAAGTGGTATTTTATTGCGAAAAACTAAAATAAAAATAAGTGAGTAACTTTTTCTTTAAACTACCGTATGCAAGCTGTAACTCTATTATTAATTAAAAAATCAAGGAATTTTAAGAATTGAATTTTACTGTCTTATGACTTCAGTACAGGACTCCCATGTTATTTCTGACTGTAATTGTCCATTCTGCTAAAGAAAAGATAAAATTCTAAAAGATTATGAATTTCCAACATAATTGCTTACAATACTAATGAATAGGTCTGTAGTCAATTTGCTATATGCAGTATGTCAGATCTCAAAGGACATTTTTCTTCCTCTCTTTTTAAAAATACACATATAAAATGTGTCTTTAAAAGTCTAACATTTCTAAATGTTTCTAAAATCTTCTAAACAGTATAACTGGCTATTTAATATATGAATATTTATGGAGTGTTCTGCTTAAGGCAGCAGCATTTCTGTAATTATAGACTTCGGCGCCCAACACCTTGAAAATGTCAAATATAATTAGATGGTAGAATGTGTATTGTTTTAATTACAAAATGGAATCGGAATTTTCCTGTGCCTAATTAGAATAATAAAACCCCCAATGTCAATTCTTGACTAATCCTGACTAATAATTCTTTATACTCTTACTTCCTTGGCTGGATAATGGAGTAAGATCCCTGTTTAGCTTGTAATTTAGACCTGTAAATGTAAAGTTTGACCCAAATGGTCAAACCCTGTTCAGCTTAAAGTCAGAAGGATAATCAGCATAGCTACTGAAAAAGTTTGATTTGTGGTCTATTTATTTTTTAGAAAGAGATTTTTTGTCTTTTTCCTCCTTGCTATTTTCTTAAACTGTAAGTTAAAAGCCTTCATTAAACCACACAATTTTGCTATTAATAATAATTAATGTTATTAATATTTTAAAATCTTCTGCTGTATTGAATGAGGAATTGTCTGAGGATCAGGAAAGATGTTCTCTGTTCCCAAGAGTTCAACAAGGATGCAAATATCCAGAGATCTTGTATGGAAAAAAACCTCCTGTGTGTTACATAGCGCAGGACAAACCAAATTAGCATTCAGCAGCACAACAACAACTTCTCTGAACTGATGGGGCATGTAATATTCCTTCTGGCCAAGAGCCCCAGGACAGGTATCACAATGATAGATCTGAGAGAGAACTGAAAGAAGAGATGGCTGGGAGAAGAGTTCAGAGGTGGGGGATAACAGTTCTCCAGGCTGTTCATCTCTCTTCTGTGGGACATGCTGTACTTGCCCTGGAGGTCATTTTGGGGTGCTTCTGGTGTACTTGTGAGGATCAAGATTGTCCAGGATGCACAATTTGCTATAGGTCAAGCAATAGTGCAAGCACAATTTGCTAGAGGTCTCATGATACAGCCTATGCACGGAAGCCATGCTGGTCCTGCCCAAAACTCAGAAGTTGGTTACTGCTCAACTACCGGGCCCAAACTTGCTGGGGCACCCCAAGGTACACGGAAATGCTTCTGTTAATACTTGCCTATGATTAGTTTTCCATGGCTTTGAATGTATGAAACAAGGAACCTGTAGAGCTGTAGCCCACTGAAGACAGGATCATCATTCCTACTAACAAGCTCCAGATTGTACTCAGTTTGCAAGGACTCAGGACTGAGGCTTGTCAAACATGCTTTGTCCTTAAACCTTAGAAATCAGGCTATGGCTAATTTGTTTTACAGTCATATCTTTGCATGGTATATTTCAGCATGATTTTTGTGTTTATATCTAGCAGTAACAAGTAGTTATTTAGTATAAAATGTGCTATAGTGTAGCATATCCCAGATCCTTTCTCAGGAGCAGTATAATGTTGATGGTGATTCTTCCTCACTTTAGGAACTACTTTGGTTTCTTTTTATGTTTGCTAATGCACTTTTACACCTTTCTGTCTTTTCACATTACATCTTCATTTACTATATGTGGCATGGTTCACATATGTTGGATGCTTGTTCTTTGATCTGTCACCCTTTAATCAGTTTTGCCAGTTGCAGCTCTGCATTTCTTTATCTGACCATTAGGTCAGTTGTTTCTAACCTTGAGGCCTCCAGTACCAGCATATGCCCCATCTCTTACCCTACACCTCCAACTCCACCCCATTGCACTCTCTGAAAGGCAGGAATACAGGTCTGGTATGACAGCAGAGATCTTGCAAATGGGTCAGTGGAAGGTCAAGGCTTAGTAGGAAAGTCTCCTTGGAGTGGATAGAACCTGGGAATCCCTGGCTTCTGTAAATTCTCTACAGCTGTACATTGCGGGTTTTATATTTTACTCTCATATCCATCAGCACTTAACTAAGTAAAAAGTCCCTATTTATCTTCAGGAAAATAAGATCTTAAAATTAATGGGCTTTGTGAGAGTTCAGCCATGGAATGTCACACACTCAGATGTCTGAATCTGCTTTGTAGGTTGCAGTTATGTGACTTTTGCTTTGATAAAATGCACTGTATGGGTGTTCTCTCTTATCATGAACTCATATCCAGGTCCTGTGGTGATGTTGCTTGTATAAAAGGTGGGCAGAAAAGAGAGATGCAGCATGGATGTAGCTTTCAGAGAAAGTCAAGACATGATTTGCCAGGTGCAGACTAAAGATGGTATGACTAGCCCACCCTTCAAAAGAAAGCGTTATCGGATGCCTGATACACTGTTTGGATATTTTAGGAACTTCTCAGATTCTTAGGTTGTTCTGCAACCCTTGCACATCAAGCAAGGGGTTCCTGAGTATGGGAGCTGCCTCCTGATGTTCCTCTTGTCTTCTGGGAATTGGGTAATCTTTGTAAGCATTCAAATAAATAAACAGGATTGCCTCAAAGAGACAGCAAATGAATGCCATTGGTTTCCCAGCACAGAAAAAATACCAGCCAAGTCTTTGGGAGAAGGATGGTCTAATTAATAACTATGTTTAGTTCCCATGGCAAGGCTGTGGCATTGTGGAAGATTCTATTAAATTTATCATAAATGTCAATCCTTGTGCCAAAGAATTCATGGTCTAAATGACAAGGCATAACAGATGGATGAGACAAGAAAGTGTGTGGTGGGTTGGAGGAGACAAGGTATTCCTTAGCCAACTACTAACAGCGACTGCAGCTTTCAACCACCCTGGCTGTTATCCTGTTGTGCTTTGCTGTGAGATTCACAATGGACAGGAGGAGAGAATGGAAGGAGGATAGGTTTGTCTTATCCTGACAGGGGTGAATACTGAGGTCATTACTGTGACCGAACACCTCCCAGAATAGATCAGTATTAAGAAATGGCATCAGCCAAATTCTGCCATTTTCTCTTTTTTGAGAACCCATGACTCTCTGAAGAGAGAGTATGAAGCATAGGATGCCTGTAGAGCAGGGGACTGGCTTGACAGAAAAGCGAGATTTTTAGATTTATTTTTATGTTCTAAACTTAATTCTTAAATGCCTCAGGCTTATAAAAAAAGGCATTCAGTCTTTTCAGAAGTTTAAGGCTTCCATCTGTAAAAAGGCTTTTTGTTTTCTGCCTGAACTTGAGTTTCTGCTGCTCCTTGTCCCTTTTTTGGATGCAGGTTTCATCTGGCTCAAAGCTATAAGGAATCAGTCTTTTCTCTAAAGTACTTTTACCTCGCCATTGTCTAACTTTTGTGGAAATTATGTGCAGGTACATGATATAATGGTCTTTCTTCTCCTAGGCTTATAACTATTTGATTTAATTTCAACTTAAAGCTGAATTTCAAATCCCAGATGTCTTTAATATCTATTATAATTATCATTTTGGAAAATTAAGTTATCTATATTTCCAGCATTCATTTTAGAATTTAACTTGTTTTGTGACTGCCAATTATAGTCTAGCTTTGGAAGTACAACAGCTATCTTTATGCAACTCTTCAAATGTCTTACCTTTTACCAGATCTTAATAGAAAGGTCTCAGCATGTGCAAGACCAAACAGAGCTGATATATCAGTGATGCAATTCTTATTTATTTCAGAAATCTCAGTCATGCTGAATGCACAGTAACCCTAAAAGTGCTCTTTTCTTTTTCTTTTTTCTTTTTTTAAATAAATGTATGTGAAGCAGCAATTACACAGGGAGAAACCAAAACAATAAACATTGTTTAACAAAAATATTTTTTGGGGAGGAATAATCTATAAATAATTTACAAATATTTCTATCTTATATATTATGTATATATATATTATATTAAGCATGTGTTTAAATAGAAAGTAAATTCTTAGGCAGAAATTTAAAACACAAAAAATACCAGTAATGCATTTTTTTCAGTGTGACTTCAAATGTAATTGATGATTCCTTATCTTAATTATTGTTTAATTAAATCAATTATAATTATAATCAATTAATAATTGATTGTTATAATCAATTAATAACTACACACAATGAGATTTAGGATATTGCACATACTGTTGATTAAAAAATTTATTTTATGCTCCTACTGCAAGATTAAGGTAAATCAAGAACAGCAGTACTTCAACAAAAGGCAGTTGTTTTCAGGTCAGTGTTGCCAAATTTCAGCTAGAAGTTCCTAAAAAACCCCATCTCTAAAGGACAAAGCTGCCAGTCCCTACACAACGCTACAATTTATCATACTCTCTAAAACATGCTGATTTCCATACATGCAAAAAAAAATTTAATCCTGTGGGTGCCAGCCCTTCTCCAGTGGCTTCTTCCCATGCTGTTTAGCCACTTCTGAACTCCCTACAAATCGAACTTTTAAGTGACAGATCATCAGACAAGATACCATGTTTGTAATAGCTCAGCTCCTGTGCATTAAGGTTCCACAATATGCTGGTTTTTATTAACTTTGGCTCCGGAGTAATAGATTTTTAACAACTATAAAAGATCACAGATGGTAGGATTATAAATTTTTGAAAGAGGTAATAATTTGGGAAAACGTATCTCCATTAATTTCTAATATATCCAGGCCTTCTTTTACTACTTGGAAGTATTAGCTCAAGAGGATGTTGCTGGACTAAAAAGGAAGTAGGGCCTTCTTTCACTGAGAACTGCTCAGATTCTACACTTGCCAAGCACATGGCCAAAACCAGAAGGGACGTCTAGCTTGTGGCACTTGCATTTGTTTTCCAAAGACAGCCTTTGCACAGGTGTGACACCTCCCTTTTCATTCCCCTTTTCTGGTCCTTTCCTGCTAGAAGCTGGTAGTGTTGAGGCTGTACAGCTCTTCCATAAGCACAGAAGTGACAGGGAGGATGCAACACTGAGGGCTTGGCCAATGAATTATACAGCTGCCCTGAATGCATAGCAGCCTCCTTGGGTCTCAGATAGCCCCCTAATATTTTGGGGATATTGGTCTCTAATGCAGCTTTATAAAAAAATCTGACATCTATCCTCTGAGAGTCAGCCACATGACTAGGTCAGCTCAATGAGCAGAGAGCTAAACGTATTTCTTCTTCTCCCCCTTTTCACACATGGTTTACTCTTTTGACAGAAAAAGACATGTATTTGGAAAATATTGTGCTACTTTGACAGTATGGGGATAATTTTATCTTCTGCCACTGGGGATATTTGTTGGGTGTAGCCCCCAGTTAATTTCAGTGTAACAGAAAAGCAATCTAGAGAGGAACATGACTACACTGTGCCTCCAAGGCACAGCATCATAGTTTAATTCTTACATTAGATCCAAACATCCTGTTCTTAGGAAGAAAGATTTAGTCCTACAGCCTGTTCTCTCTCTTATTCTAATCACTGCACTCCCCTGGCTTTTTGTGTCTTTTGCTGTCACACCTATACATGACTTGCAGGTCACTGTAATTTAAATATTGTGGGTCATGTATGGCTGAACAGCTGGAAAGCATCCCAGATGTGACTAAGAAGTGCTACTGAGCATCAAATGATGTTTCAAGCCCAGCTTTCTCAGTGTATGTTAGAAACAAAAGGAAATAAAGCATCTGTTACTGAGACACAGTGGCCATTCTCCATGTGTACTTATTTCAGTGGGGTCTCATGACCTGAGTTCTGCAGCCCAGAGTTCTACAATGGTAATAGATCTTTGTGCTTTTTGCTGGTGAGAATTCCAACTCCTTTGGGGAACAAGAAAAATAGGTGGTCTTTCAGTACTGAAAGAAGTGTTTCCAAACTGATTAAGGCCTGGCTGAGCTCCGGAATATGTAGAAAAAGCAGCTTTATCCATATGCATTCATAATACAGAAGACAACATAAGGAAGAAAATTTAACTGCACAAGAGACAGTGTCTAAAATATCTCCAATTTTACTCTCTGGAAGTTATACAACCAACAGATGAAGGCTGTGCTACAGCAACACAATTTAGCTGGAGAATAAATGCATTGAGTCATGCAGATTGACAACACCTTGACCTTTTGCATTCCCACATATTAGGCACTGGATGAAGCAGTAACACCACTGAAGTCAAAGGCAAAATTTATGCGACTTCCATGAGAACAGGATTTAAACCAGCAATTTTTGAAGCAGGATAGCATGAGTAAAGACAGCCTTTTTCCTTCACCAAGAAGAAACATGTCTGTCTGTCTTACCTCCAAAGGACAGTTTCCATTCTGCTAGGAATGGAAACTACGTAACTCTGGAAGTTTTCCAGATTCACATTAAATTTCAGAACATCAATATTTCTTCTCTAAGTGAATATATTTATGATATACTCTTAATATCCTGAAAACAAAGTCAGTTAACAAAAAACAAAAGTTATTCCAGGATTACTCATTTTCAAGCTCTCCCAGAGGCATGTAGACTTTTTACCATAAAAAATAATTCCCACTAGGCCATAGGGACCATGGATTTTCATGGAAAGTTTTGTCTTTCTTAGCTATGTAAATGAAATTCAGATAACCCATACAGTCTACAGAACCCTAAAATGCCATAAGCATAATTAGGAATGAAACAGGCCTAAATGCCTCACGGTGATGATTACCATGTCCTTCAGGTAACTGTGCACAAGGCAATCTAAAATTATTCAGCTCTCGGGAGCGTGTGCTAAGCAGAACTATTACCAGTCCTTTAAAATAACCTCTAAAACATTCTTACGAGACATAGCATAAGTCATCAAGTTATTTTATTTTATGAATCATGAAACTTGAAAACATGTAACTGAAAACGTGTTTAGGTTTTCTTCATAATGTTTATTTGCCCCTAATGCTTTTGGAGAATGACCCATCTCCATTTTTCAGAAGCTGTCTCTTCGTTTTCTTTCCTTTATATTTCTATGTCTTTCAAAGCTTTAGCTTGATTCTCCTTTTGCTTTTCCTGTGAAAAATGAAGAATACCTCTAATGGTCTTAAGAGGAGCACATTAGTTTTATGTTTTAACTCCTTTGTTGGAAAAACCTGCTAGTTTGAATTATCCGTAAGTTCATAGAATGTCCTGAGTTGGAAGAGACCCACAAGGAACACTGAAGTCCAACTCCTGGTCCTGCACAGGACCATCTCCAAGAATCCCACCATGTGCCTGACACTGTTGTCCAAACACTTCACGAACTTTGTCAGTCTTGGTGCTATGACCACTTCCCTGGGGAGCCTGTTCCAGTGCTCAGCCACTCTCCGGGTGGAGAACCTTTGCCTAATATTCAACCTAAACCTCCCCTGACACAATTTCCTGCCATTCGCTTGGGCCCTGTCACTTGTCACCAGAAGGAAGGGATTGGTACCTGCCCCTCATCTTTTCCCTTGTGAGGAAGCTGTAGACAGCTCTGAGGTCTCACCTCAGTCTTCTTTTCTCCAGAGCAGTTGGCCTCCCTACATTCTATGCAATCATATTTTATCTAAGCCTGAAAGTCACTGCCACTAAACACATTTGTTTACTGGAGTGAATCCCATTCATAACACATTTTTAAGGATCTTAACAGTTGATCCTTTAGTGTCAGAACTGTATTTGTGTGCTGCTGTTTCTGAAGTTCTGCATGCCTGCATTATATTGGTTGTTACACATATTATTTCACTCATACAAATAAAATACATTTTAAAGAGTGAAATAACAGGAACACATCCCTTTCCTACCACACTGAAAAAAATTTTGACTTTAAACTCAACATCTTTTTTCCGAAGTCTAGAATTCAAGAGGAAAAAAATAAAAAGCTCATTTTTAGAAATGTATTTTCTAAACAATGTGCTTTTCCTTGGGCCTAGACCTCCTAGATAGGTCTTGCTGGAAAGCAGATGTCAGCAAGCCCTACTTTTCCTGTTTGAAGGTGGAAACTTAATGGGCTATGGGGTTTTTGTTGCAATCCAGAGTGGGAAGGGACTGTCTGCTATGAACAGGAGAGGGAAAATAAAAGTGAATGAGTGCCAAAAGAAAAAAAAAACCAAACACAAAAGAACTGACAGTATTCAAAGGCAAGAGGTTGAAAGTCTGTTTCTTGCCATCCATTTATGAAAGCAAAAGCTTTAAAATTCAGAAAACCTTATTTAAAGTGGGTAAGTTTTGGGTTTAAGTAGTTGGCTGTTGTTATATTGCATTAGGAATATACCTCCTGCTTACAAAAGAAATCCTTATTACATGGTAATGCCAGCCAGCCACACTGGGTGACTCCTCTATCTCTTACACTTGCAAACTTCTCATTGCAATTAAGTTATCTCTGATTAAATCCCTCTTTATGGGGTACAACTTAATCTGGTTCTGTTTGAGCCAATCACAACAGAAGATTTAAAGTCATCATGTTTTTTCCCTGATGCTGCTGAAGTGCTGCATTTGCTGTGCTCCAAAGCTTTAGAAAAGCATTCTCGTTAGTCTGATTAGAATTAGTGCGCATGTGCATAAACACAGAGTGGGCGTTCACAGGGAACACAAGTTACATGCTCCTTGCAAGTATCACATGAATTGTTGTTACCCTTTCACTCAAGTGATTTGAGTACTCAGCTGAAAAGTGGAAAAGGGTTTCAGATCCTCCTGCTGTGTAATGGGATAGAGCTGATAACTCACCAAAAAGTTTCCTAATCAACGTTTAGGTTCAGGTGTATTGCAGTCAGTTTTTTCTCTTGATGTTGTTTTTACTTTTCAGCTCAAGTGGGGCCATAAGTCTGCAGTTCAGTGATTAGAAATTACTCCTGGTGGGGAAGGGCTCACACAAGCTCTTGCCTGCTCCTTTGACTGAATAACATGAAGTCTTAACAGTTCATTAGGAGACTTTCTGCTAATTGAGGACTTTGATTCCCTCAGAGCAACTGGGTGCCTAAAAGATCTCCACCTGTTTTTGGATGAAGCTTGAAATGACTTCCTGAGGGACCTAAGAGCCCACACCTGAGTGGATAACTCGCCTGCCTCGTGGGAACTGTAAGCAGAGCTCAGTATAGGTTCTTCATTGCTCACAGAATCCTTTGGCTTATTCCTTGTCACAGCTGCAGGGAGCTTCTAGGGAAAGTATATGTATGCAATCAGTATTACATAAGGCATAACTCTAAAGAGCGGCAGGCGCACGCTTTGTGCGGTTGCTCTGCATTTCATCCCATCTTGCTGCAGGCCAAAGCACAGCCCTCCTAACAGCACGAGTTTTGTTGTGTCTTGCAGGACCTCTACATCATTTACAGCATTAGAGTCCTGCTCAGGCTGAGGTTACAGCAACCTTTCTTCCTCTGTGGATTCCCAAAGCAGCAAATAGAGCACAGACAGTGAAGAAGCCCCTTACCTTTTCTGAGGGACTTCTCCAAGCTTGACCTCTCCCTCCTATGCAAAGCTAATATAAGATACATGGCACAGCAAGTGCCTTCCATCAACGGGCTTTTCTGGAGCAGGCCTAATCACATTAATAGGATGAGCTTGATGCTTCCATACAAGTAGTCTCTGCTGAGCTTTCCAGTTGGTGCAGCTTAGTGTTAGCTGCTGACCAGATCCAGGTACTTACAGAACAGAAACACCTCACTCTTACCTAAAACTCCTTCTCAACCCAACCCCCTTCTAGAGAACCTCCCTTTTGTTTTATATTTCACCTTATGTTTACATCTTTGTCTTTTATATATTAAGTATTATATATCTTATGCTTTTGAGTGCCAGTCATAGATAACTTACACTGTATTTTACCATTAAGTTCTTCACGTTATTTTCACAATCTGTCTCTTACCTAAGTTAGATGCCTCAAAGTATCTCAGATTCTCTTCCCTGAGGAAGGGGTCAGCTGAAACACTTTACTCAACTCATAAAACATTTTTACTTTCCTCTTTCTGCTGTGCCATTAGACAAATCCACATCACAGTGGTTTCTTTAAGCTTAAACTGTGTCTACTCATGATCTTCCAGAAGTACCTAGGTGACTGTCCTTTCCAGGGAGACCAAATGCCTCCAAGTGACACACCAAGCAGCTAGTGTCTGCAACTCCACCTGCTACCAGCTGAGCAGCCATAGCAGGTTTTGCTCTAGAAGATGTGCCGAGAACCTCATTCTGTTTTCCAAACAGACATTTTCAGCTCTGTTAGAGGAAACACTTACTCCAGGGGTCAGCAAAAATACATCAGTGATTACCTATTTCAGAACATTTCTATTTTTCAAAGCATTCCCTTATGAACATGATTTTTATTCCAGCAAAGCAATGCGAGCGGCATTTGCCTGGAAGCCAGCCCTTCTTGAAACATGTCTTCCTCCCGAGAGGTTCCTGTGCACATAAGCCCGATTTAGCTGAGCAACCCTTTCATGTTCTGAGTAATTCTTAGAAATAATTCCTGCTTCAAAACCATCGCAAGATGAGATTAATTTATGCCAGCTTCTTATAGGGAGCTTCGATGCTGATTTCGGCGAGACAAAGCATCACGTAAGGGTTTTGCATCAGACGGTGCGGAAAGAGCACGGAGGCGAGCTCGCTCTCCCCGGGCGCAGGGGTTCCCCGCGGATGGGCTCCGCGCCGCTCCCCGAGCCCGCGGCTCCCCGCGGCCAGCCCGCTCGGCGTAGCGGCCACTCACCTCCACGAAGTAGAAGCAGGGCAGGAGGGTGACGCTGTCCTTGGTCACTTTGCCCTTTTGCCGCTC